>CM069909.1:63952493-64045317 GCA_036172215.1 Camellia granthamiana
GTTTCAAAGTTGTTAATTCCGTACCGGACAAAATATCATTTTTTCAATTAATACGATACCAGGTATCGGCATGTGTTTGGGGTACCATTTCACATTTATCACAAAAATATTATATACATATTAAAAATATTATACATTAGCAACTAATTTAAGCTTACAATATCGTGACACAAATTATATAAAAGAGGCTTAAAAATATAGTATATCTGCTACATAACACAAATTTCTCCAATATTACAAATCACTAATAAATTAAGTTCTCTAAAGAGACTTGAAGAGAAACAAAACAAGAAGAAAATAAATCTTTGAACATATTTAAATGGATCTCAATCTCTTTTAAAGTACGAACTTGCATTACCTTCCAATCATATTGATTATCATCAACATCGTCCAAAGAAGGCTTGAGATCCTCCAATGTCAAAGTTTCCAAATTCAAATATTCACAAATTCACTTTGTTGGTGTACTGGTGATTTCCACAAAATTACGTTTTTCAATAATTATTGTTTGGTATTTACAGAATTGGTTGGAACGAACTTAGGCAAAACAGTTGTTTGGTATTTACGTAATTGGTCGAAGCTCACCAAGAACTTAGGTGAAGCGGAATTGAACCATAGGTATACCGTTTTCTCTCAAGTATAGCACATACCGAGAAATATAGTACGGGATTGACAACTTTGGTTTGTATGTTAATTCAAATTGAGAAGACTTCCTAAAAGAAAGAATGAAGGACTTGTATATTCCGCATTAATCCATACACAAAGTTTTACTTATTTATCAAACAAATAATTGTTAGTGACACACATCTAACCTTTATCTTTGGACATGAGAATATCATGGTTACATGTTTTGAAAATGCATTTTTATTCATGTTAATTTGGATTTTTCTTCACTTGATTTAAAAGGATAAAACGACTGAATCCACGACTTCAACTTATAATTTCAAAAATGACTCAAAATAAATTTTAAAAAAAAAAAAAAAAAAAAAAATCAAACTAATAAAAGAATAGTATTCAGTTCTACTTATAAACCAAATATGTAATGCTATACAAATAAAATTTACGTATACATTTTACTTATAACCATTCATTTTAAGTCAAATTATCCATCACTTTATCATAGTTACACCAACATCATTGCCACGTCATTATTGTCTTAAACTGTGTATGTATGATAAAGGTAATGTAATCATCATAACACCAATATACAATGTGCCGAGCATTGCTAATCTCTCACTTCCATTGATGGGTCATTGAAAAAGACCTCATGCTTTGTGCTGGTATTTGCCTCTCAGTCTCTCACCAAGAAATGAAATATGCTGAACAATAAGGTTGATATAGCTGAGTTGGATTCTCCATGATCTTTTTAACTGTATTTTACATTTTATCCTTCATTGATCAGTAGTCAAAAGTCTTCAGTCCTTAGCTCTCCTAAAACACATATACTATAAAAAAAGAGAAAAATAAGAACAAGTTAGGGAATATAACTCTCTTTTTTAAAAGCTACAAAAAAAGGGGTTTTCTGGATTAAAGTTTACAACTTTAGATAGTGGGCATAACATGCCAATGGAAGTGCATTTTTGAATTATCACTTGCACACAACTTTTAAAGAACATTTTGGAGGTTCACAACAAAAATCTATTTGTCAAACTTATTTACCAACAAGTTCAGCCTTTTCACAACTTAAAAACACACATACACACACCGTTCAAAAAAAAAAAAAAAAAACACATACACACACAAGCCACTAAACAATTTTACAATTTATTGAAAAAAATTTAAGTCAATAATCTACTAGTATGTCCGATTCATTGGAATGGAAAAGAATAGAATGATCTTTCTATCAAAATGATAAAAAATATATTACAAATAGAATCATTATTCACCATTAAAGACTAAGGAATTTACCATTCCAATCCATTTCATTCTAGTGAACTGAGCGCTACCGAACGCTTAATAAAAAATTAATAATAACATTTTGAAGTGTCACAAAAACAGCTTCCACCTCCATCAAGGGGCATTTCTTCATTATTCGTTGTGTTCCCAGCAGAGTTTAAAATGTATAACGAGTGATGGGGCAAACAATAATTTGTTTTGCATAAAACTGACTCATCAAAAAGGCAAGAAAACTACTAGTAAATTTACAAGGAAAAATGCAATGCACTAAATAAACACATGGGTCTTGACGTCTCTCTGTCCAGCCAAAATAATGTTGAAACTAATAATTTACCAGTTGGGGAGTTATCACACACACACACACACACACACACACAAAGGAAAAAGGGTACATTTTCAAGCCACAAAAAATTAAACGATTGGGCATGCAAGAACCACGGGGGCAAGTTTCAACTCAAGTTTTACATATCAAAAGAGGCATGAGGTAGAGGTCAAATGGTTAAGAACACACTCTTGCCAAAGCATTAAGCAGTTTACAATCTACACATAAGGTAACCCACAACTAAAGATCGCAATCACATTTTTCAAAAACTAATAAACACATCTATAGCATATCACAGACATCCATGCTAGGAAAAGAATCATCAACATCACTACATCACACAATTTATTCCCAACTCACTAGCTTACATGGGCACGGACAGAGGACATGAACAAGGCATGTTGGCACAGTTAATACTACAAAAATAGGACATGGAAATGGAAGAACAAACAATAACTGTTCATGTATGTAACCCTTAATTTTTCACAACAATATTATTATTTTTCTTCATCACGGCCACATAGAAGTATGTATCAGACACATGTCCAACAATCCAAGAAATTCAATGTCCAACAAGGTGTGGCCCCTTCTATGTGTGCAAGATTCTTAAGAGCAAGAAAAAAAAAAGGCAGAATTAACATGTACATGTTCATGAGAGGAGAGGCATCTTCCCCACCAAACACACACACAAAGTGTATATGAACGTTAAAAAAACTCTAACCCATTAGTCCATGTACAAAATGTGTCCCACAAACCAGTTCCATTAACGACCACATTTTCAATTTTAATGCAATTTCGAGAAAATTAAACAAAATTTGAAAAAAGTCCATCGAAAAAGCTGATTTTTCACGGCCACACCAACCTATGTAGGCTGTCAGTGAGCAATATGATAAATTGTTATCCATAAAAATATGCTCAAATGTGCCTCACGTTTCACAACATATAGATGCTGTGCCTAAAAAACCAATAATTACAAAAATAGAGAGCTGTAATAACTATTTTGCAAAGAATCCATCTAGGCATCATATTGAATGTAAAGATATACTCACTAGAATAATTGCACTAAGAAATAATTGGTAACCATTAAAAGTAATTATATTTAATAACAAAGCTAACAGGAAAACATTTAGCAATTAAAATTGTCACAAAAACTGCAATCCTTCCAAGTACTGAATCTAGATTCTAGACTAGCTCCAGTCAAATTAAACAAACAACCGTCACGATAACCAAAAATTATAGGTGAAGCAGCAAATGTACAGCAGTCCATTTATCAACCAAAGATTTCATTGTCTGCAATCACGAAATCACCACAAGCATTTAAAGCATTTGCGCCCAAGAAGCTGTCATACACCTGAATCAAATACCATATATAACTCAATCCATCATCAACATCCAAACATATAAGCCAACAAAAGTAAAGAAAGGGAAAGAGGAGGGTGAGCATATTCATAGCTATAATCACAAGGTCCAAAACCTCCACATTCATGTAAGTGGGTACCAGCCAAGCCATGTATTTTTGGTGATCTATGTTGGTTTGGAGGCCACATGCCCAGCCAATGACTTGAATTAGCATCTCGCAACAAAATAGCAATTGCTACACAAGTAAAGGTGACACATACTAGACAACACATCACATAGAATTGACCTTGTAGCAAATACATTTTGAAAAACTAACCAACCAAACTTGATAAACCCCCAAAAAAATCATCAACTAACAAATATAGTTTTCATATTTAGGCCTAATAGCATGAAAACGAGACAAAAAAGAGCAAAAAGGACAAGCAGTAACCTATTTATCCAGCCAAGCAAAGCAAACCATTAGAACTTAAATTCTCAAAATCTGATTAACATAAACGAGTAAACTATGATAACATAATCAAGTAAGAACAAAAGGCACATAACACAAACACGTGCAACCTTTTTTTAATTCTGATTAAGCATAATAATCCCAAAAATTTCCTGTTGGAAAGAAAATGGAAACATTTATAGAGTTACAGCCCCGGCTAGAATACAAGTTATGAATTCAAGAGGATAAGGTAATGGAAATGAAAAAGAATAATCTAGTAGGGCATAAAGGGGTAACCTCAGGGAATATATGGTGCAAAATTGCACACCAAATAAAAGGACCACGGCACCCATTGTGTCACAAATCATTAAACATAAATGCAAAAATAGGAACACTGCCAGCAACTACAGATTTTCATGTCAAGCCAAAAAAAAATGACAAACTTCATAGCATAGGAGTAGCTTCTATGCAATCTGGGAGCCACAGAGCCTTTAGAAATCACAATACAAACCAATGATAGGAAATGCCAAAATTAATTTTAGAAATCACAATACTAACACCAATGCATTAGATTTTATTTATTTATTATATATATATATATAAATAACACCAATGCATTAGATGGAATCATCTTCACACTTTAAAATAAGAAGGGATTTCCAAATCCAAATAAGAAAAGTTTTGAGTAGCCACAATTTAGCGAAATTGACAAGCAGACTATCAAAAAGGGTTAAATTGAAAGAATTGAGCCACCAGGACATAGCAAACTTCTCACAGACGCATAAAGAAAGAACAAAGAGACATTACAGGACACAAAGCAGAGCAAGGAGTTGGATGCTCCAATAACAGCACAACCTTACAAACTAAAAAGAATCATCATGATCAAACTTGAACATATTAATTTTTAAGGCATGCCAAAATAAAATTAATCAGAAGACCATACAACTACAGAGACATGATGGGGGAGGGGTGTGAAGACAACAAATGGAGCGATAATCAAGACGCAACATATTATAGAAAATATACAAAAGTTAACACAATAAAAAGAGCAGTAACCAGTTCAATCAAGTAGAAGACCAAAACACATGCAAACCCCCAACAAGGAGATGCAGTCAACAATGACAAACAAGCACCAAAATGGAATACAAATTGAATCAACCCCAACATGTTGATTAGCCAAGCATCTTTAGTAATAGGAGACAATAGAAACAAGGCATAAAAAATAACCTGACAGATGTGAACCAAGAACCATTGTAGATCAAACATGAATGCAATTATATCAACAAATATGCAAGAAATTACCTCAGTAATAGGGTGGCATGCCCTGGTACATTCCACTAGGAGGAACTCTAGAACCCGACGACGGTTGGTGCATCTGTGTTGGAAATGCAGAAGAAGACAACCCATAATTTCCACTCTCTGGGTATCCTCCAGAAGGCATTCCAACAGAACTTGGTGGCAACCTATACATAGAAGAACCCGCATTGTTCAATCCACCATACTCACCCGAACCAGACCCCCCATACTGTGAACCACCATATCCACCACCACCACCCAAACCCACTCCATACCCACCACTCCCACTACCAAACGAAGATGGTCCTTGATTCCCAAACCCCTGAGCACCAATCGACGAAGGTAATGGCGAATTCAAGTGAGGATTTTGATGGGGCAACCCTGTTGGCCCACCAGAGAACCCTCCATATCCACCGGGGCCGACACCATAGTTCGAATTCACCATCGAACCCGGCATCGACCCAGGTGGAGGAACACCAGACGCAATATCACCACTCACTCCGGTCGCATTCGTAGCACCACCACCACCACCAGGTTTTCCCTTTTTCCCATCAACAGCCAATTTACACATCACTTGGTGCCCATCAATGTTCTTCATTGGATCCACAAGTGAAGCCCTAGCACCCTCCTCAGTCTTGTAAACAAAAAAAGCGAAACCCTTTGGCTTCCCTGTCTGCTTATCAAACCCTAAAGGCCCTTCCTCAATCTCACCATACGCCGAAAAATGCCCTAACAATCTCTCCGACGAAATCTCAAACGGAACATTCCCAACATAAATCTTTCTCAACGAAACATCAACACCACCACCACCACCGCCTCCTCCGCCGCCGCTCGCTGCCGTGGAACCGGAAATTCCAGCGGCGGCGAACTGGGTGACCGTCATTCGACCGTCGATTTTCTTGCTGGGTTCTTTGAGGGCGACGATTGCACCGTCGATGTGCTTGAATGTGACAAAGCCGTAGCCTTTGGACTTTCCGGTGGCTTTGTCAGTGATGACGATGGCTTCGTCGATGTCACCGAAGGAGGAGAAGAGGGTGCGGAGTTTGTCGGTGGTGGTTTCCCAACCGAGGCCGCGAACGAAGAGCTTGCGGCGGGAGGGGTCGGAGTCGGCGATGGATCGGACGGAGGAGAGGACGTCGAGGTGGCGGAGGAGAGCGGGGTGGAGGATGTCGAGAAGTTGGTCTCGGGTGAAGGGTTCCAGGATTTTGCGGGCGTCGTCGGGAGAGAGGAGTGGCGGAGCGCCGCCGTCTGTGGCGGCGAATGCGCCACCGTTCTCCTCGGCCTTGCGCTTCTTCGAAAGGTCCATGTTACTGTTGAAACCCTAGAGAGAGAGAGAGAGAGAGAGAGAGAGAGAGATGGGGGATAAAGTGGAGATGGGTCTGGTTTTAGCAAAACCCTAATGGAGCAGAGGACTCCTCTCTTTATAGAGTTTTGGGGAATATGGGCTCGGGAACACACGATTACTGTGTTACACTTGGTGGTTGCGCGGTGGGCAGTCGAACCCAATCCTGATTTTAATGATTATTAAGGCCTCACAGGGGGGACATTAAAAAAAAAAAAAAATCAATCTTGAAAAAAAATTTGGATAAATTATAAATACATATTTTGAAATTTTTTTAAATATAAATTATCTTTTATAGTTTTAAAAATTACATTTCACATCTTGAAATTTTTAATTTTATAACAATTGGTCCCTTTTATAGCTTGTTTGCCATCCCTTAAATAAAGCTCTGTTTGGCATGTAACAGTTTTAATTTAAAAGTCAAAAAGTTATTAAAAAAATAAAAAAAAACCTTATAACTTATATCAAAAAGTCAAAGGTAGTGTTTGGTAGAGCTTTTTAAATATAATTTGAAAGTAAGAGTTGTATTTTTAGTTTGTAAGTTTTGAAATTATAATTTGAGTGTGGAAAATTTGTTTGGTGAAAGAGTTTTAAATTGAGTGGAGAATTTTTGATGTGACATATGATCTTTGATATAAAAACTTACAACTCATAACCAAATACACAACTCAAAATTCTATTAAAAAACTCATAATTTTTTTTTAAAAATTCAGAAAATATTTTTTTTGAATATATAAAAATTAACATGTATCAATTGCAAAAAATAAAAAAATAAATAAAAAAGTTGCACTATTCCGGTCAACTAGCCGAATGACTGGTAGGACATTCGGTGGAACGATCAATTAGCCCAAAATTTTCCACCTTCGACCGAGTTTTCAAAAGTGAGTGTAGAATTAATTTTTGAAACTCGTAAACAAACATCATATGCAAAATAAGCCTTGGAACTAACGTTCCAGAGTTATACCAAATAGAGCCAAAGATTCTCATTTTCCTCTACTTTTTGTATATCTTGTCGTAAAAAATCAAAAAATTATTCCAATCATATTAGTTTTTTACCTCATATTTTAGTCAAAAAGTCACTAAAATAGCTTATTCCCAAAGTGCACTTATTTAGATACTTACGTCCACCATTTTACATAGGAATGAAGGTATTCTTAGCTCGACATCATTTGTTCTGTCCCACTAGAACCCCTCTTTTTTTGTTGGGTTATAATGGAAATAGTCTACGATAAAGCTCGAGTAGAAATTATTGACTCATTTCCTAAGGGTAAAGATCTAGGGTTAATGCTAATCAATAAATTGGAACAACTTTATAAATATATTTGCGTCTCTTTAGAGATCGGGACCTTTTATCATGACCTCTGCTCATTGCATACCTTGATCCACTACTGTATGAATAACATTTCCCACTACGATTTAAATAGCAAAAGGTGTCCCTCTTCTTGTACCCCTGAATCCATAAGTACTGGTAGAGAACCAAGAAACTACCCGACCTTTTACATCTCTAACAATCACAATGGTATTATTGAAACTTGCTTGAACATGAATAACTCCCTTTGGTATTCTACGTATATTTTTATGTGAACCAATACGTCCATTCCTACGTGAACCAATTCTTGGTACAGTCTTTGCCATTTTTTATCATCTCATAAATATGAGTCAAAGATAAGAGATATATGGATATATCCATTTCCGTTCAAAACAGATCCGATATTTGTATATCGGGTCTTTTAGAGAGTCTCTTTTAGATTATCCTTGTATTTGTTTATATTTCGAGTTGGAACAAATTATTCTAATTCGTCCCCACCTACGGATTAGTCGACATTTTTCACAAATTTTACTAACAAAACCTCTTATTTTCATATTTGTCATTCCTTACCTTAATTTTGAATCTACTTCTTGAAAGAAAATAAGTTTCTTGAAATTTTAAATCTTGAATCGTATTCCCATGGAAAGGACTGGCAAAGTTGAAAAACCACCTAATCATTCTAGTCCTTGTTGCGAAGTCAATAAATTATACACCCTTAGGTTCAATCATAATGACTTACTTCAATTTTTACTCTATCTCCTGGCAGCATCCGTATAGAACTACATCAAATCTTTCTTAAAACATAACCTAGAATATGACCTTCATTATCCAAACGAACCCGAAACATACCATTAGGAAGCGATTCAATAATTAAACCTTCATGAATCCATTTTTGCTCTTTCATTCTAGGTAAAACCTTCTTGAAGTATTAACTAATGGAGGAACGGGATTAGACAATCCGCCTTTTTTTTTTTTTTTTTTTCACAAATAGGAAGTTTTGGATCTAATTCGAATACAATAAGGATTACCATATATAACACAAAATTTCTTTGCGTATTTCTTCTTGTCAAGCCTCTCGGTCTGTCATTATACCTCAAGAAATAGAGAGAATTATAACTCCCATTCCGTCTAAAATTCGAGGAATTCATTGATAGTTGTAGACACCTAATTTTGACCACCCTTAAGACTTGGGCGCCTCAATCCGAACACTCGATAATGAAAGTTACATTATGCAAATTGTTTGAATCTTCAGTAAAAAAAATTCGGTTTTGAGCTTCAAACCCAAGCCTTCCACCCCATTTGGACCAAAATCCTTTTTTTAGCCTAACCACTTAGTAAGCAGTAGGGCCAAAAACAATTGACAGGCCGGCCAATTAATGAGTAGGCCGTACAAAATATTGGTTGACCGGCCATGTTCAGTGCTAGCAGATATTTTGAGACAGCCAGCTGTCCCCATGCCTATGCCTTGCACCAACTATCTCATTATAGATATTTCTGACTTGAGAAAGTGTTTTTCTATAAATACGTGACCTCCCCTCATGGTTTAGGGTTAAAAATTTTTGCCAAGAGCCAAAGACTTACCAAACACTATTCCTTCCTCTCTTGTAATATACATACACCATACATACACTTTCTAAGTCTAAACTTGAGACTTTTTGCTAACATTCTTGAACACAAATTTCAGCTCTTGAAAGTGTTCAACTTGTCTTTCCTCTCTTGCAATATACATACACTATACATACATTTTCTAAGTCTAAACTTAAGGCTTTTTACTAAAATTCTTGAACACAAATTTCAACTCTTAAGAGTGTTCAACTTGTGGTTTGTGAACTAGAAGAGCATCCTTTCTTTAAAGGGTAATCTTTGAGCTTTTGTACCATCTTTTACTATCTTTTTTCTTTGTTTTTTCACACTGTTTTTCAGAGTGTTTTTAACCTTAAAAATGTGATCTTAAGTCACAAAAAATAGGAAGGGTTAGCCATCTTTCCTTAGGCTTGTTGGTTGGTTGAAACCTCTTGGCTTTAGCCCACTCTTGTTCACTTTTTCCACCTCAAAAACTCAATTTTCGACACTGTTTTTGTGTTGTTTTAGTGTTGTTTTGTGTGTTAAATTATGCTTTAAATATTATGGATGTGTTGTTGTAAGTCCTCATGGATATAGCTTTCAATCTATTTGAGTTGATAGTCTTTTCTTTAACTTTTTTTTATAGCTTTCATATATGTTCATTACTGTTGTAATCACCCCCTCTGCATTAGCACTTTGCAATCTCCCTCATTTATTTGTTTATTTTGATTAAGAGTCGTAACAAACAAAAGATTGTTGTTCAGGGCATAAGAAAGAGACCTCTCATGCTTAATGGTTTAATCTCTTCGAAGGTTTATTACAAAGGTATTACATCTCTCTTATGCTAAGTACAATCCCTTATTTGATACCTCTCTTTATCGCCAGTGCATTACTTCTAAGGAACTAACTTTCTAGTTAGACCCTTAAAAATCACGAAGGAAAGTGTCATTTCCCCCATAGAAAAAGGCTTGAAAAACTCATTTCTCGGGTTAAGTCAATGCTTGCTACTCTTTGTTGCTTTTGGACTTAGTAGACGTAATCTACACTGTTGAAAAAAAAGGAAGAAAAGATAACAAATGGAAAGGTAATGTAAAATTGACTAATAAAATTGGAGTAAAAGAGGTAAAAAAAGGGAATAAAATTGGGTTAGGTTCAATCAGACATTATATTGAACCTATTGCGTTTTGAATCATTACATACTCTTTAGTGATGTTCTATGGTTCATGAAACAATGTATGTCCCTTCTCTTAAGGTAACTCCATGATAGGGAAGAGGTGTTGTTTGTCTTTTGTTTTATGTTATTGAGCTTTTGTCCTATCGGTTCTAAGATCATTATGCAACAAATTTGCAACAATTGATGATTTATGAATCAAATCTATACCTCCATTGATCATCTTCATGATAGGGAAGGGCAAAGAAGATAAACATCTCTTGAAAATACTCTGTTTCAACTCTATGGCAGCAAGGCATTTCTCAAAAGCAGTGGCTGGCCGGCCACCATTTAGTACGGCCGACCATTTTTCAAGGTCGGCCGCCTACCTATTCTTGTACAAGCAGTGGCATTTTTACAGCAGAATAGAGCAGAACCTAAGGCCAAAATAGAATAAATTTCTGATTGCAGATAAAGCAGATTCTGGCAGTAAACAAAGAGGTTTCCGAGAGGATGTTCTCTATTGTGTGCATGTGGCTCTTCGCCTCTCATTCAAGTCTTTAAATTAGTGCTTTAACATTAGTATGTGTAATTAATTAATTGGCTTCATTTGAATTCGTAATAGCTAGTTAATTCATTTGGTGTTGTAATAATTAATTTAAGGACATTCATTCGAACCCTCTTGTGCGAGGGCAAATTTGTAACACTCGTAATATTTTGTATGTCTTCCAACCCCCATTTCTTTCTCTCTTTTATTTATATGCTTATCATAGTAGCATCATGTTTTCCATTCTCATATCATCGCCATGCTTCGTATCTATGTTTTGCATGCATTGGGTTTGGTTCATCATTCTAATATCATTGTCCTTTCCTATTTACTTGAATACGTGCGCTATTACATGCTTTGAGTTGCTCCAAATGACATCATAAATAAGCCGAACCTAGCAGTTGCATTTTGTATGTGTTGCATTAGTCACTTTGCATATTAGGAACATGCATTTTTCTAATTATTTTCTTCTCTTTGGCTTACCTCGGTTGAGTACTAGGTGAACATTTTTGCTTTAGCATATCACATGTGTGTTTGTGTTGCCATATCAAGCATACTACCATGAGGCTATGTGCTTATTTGATATACCTATAGATGAATGCTATGTCGCTTAAATTAGAATGATTTTGATTAATGTACATATGAGCTCACGTTTTCAAGTAGCGTATGTTCAAAACTCTTTTCAAACAAACATAAAATCAAAGCATTCCAAAGTGGGTGAAATAGTTTATACTTGTGTGAGACACATAATAGTGTTAGCATATTAATAATCGGAATAAGAGCATATAATGTACATAAAAATCACATCATGATTAGTAGAGGCCGATCTTTGATCGGGTGAATGAGGTGCTCAATTCATGACCTTCCTTTCTCATACCTAAGTTCTCGAGCCGAGACACTTTGGTTATGACGGACAAGTGGCCTTTGGCACGAGTCATGAGTTTCCTAAATTTTCCAAAATATTTAGGTGGTGACTCTAAAATCTGGCAATGCAGTCCATTTCTAGCATCTCTGATGATTAATGGATTTTCTAAGATTTGCTGAATTTGGACTCTCATTTGTTTAATCTATTTCACATTGCACTTGTGAAACCAGATTTGGAACCACGAGAGTCTAAACTGTAGGACTATCGTATCTAAATAGACTAAACCCCTCTGAGGAGCACGAGAAACCAGCTACAATAGTTAGAATAGATTCGTAGACCTGATCAACTGATTCGTTTTAAATTTAAAATATTTTTACTATAAGGCCTTTTCCTATTCCTTTTATGTCGTTGGGTTCAAACCAAAAATATTTTTTGCTTTCTTGTTGTTTCCTCATGTTCTCGATAAAACCTTCTTGTAAAAGGATTTTAGCAATGTTTTCGGTGATATTAGTAGATGCTATTCGAACTACTCTTTTTCTATCCATGTCAACATTTCGTATAGAGATTATTATGTCAGCAATAGTGTCCGTACTCATAATGGACATTGGTGCCCCCAAATTTTGATATAATCAACATATTTTTATTTTTTACTAATTTTTCTTTATGAATATGAATTATTCAAGGTATATGCGTGAGACATAATCTACTAATTAATCTTAATCTATTTCTTTCCAATACCCTACTATAACCCTATCGTGGTCACATCTTATATTATAATACCCCGAGAGCCAATGAAACTATTGTAGTTAAATTTAACTATCTCAATTCTCGGGCAATTGCACCAAAAACTCAAGTTCCTTTCGGATTTCCTTCTTGATCAATGACAATGACAACATTGTCATCATATTATATTATCATACCATTATCACGTTTGAGTTCTTTACAGGTACATACCATTACAGCTCTAATCACTTCTAATCCTTTTAGGGGCATATTTGGTACTGCTTCTTTAATCACAGCAACAATAGCGTCACCAATATTAGTATATCAGTGATTGTTAGCTCCTATGATTTGAATGCACATCAATTCTCGAGCCCTACTATTATCTGCTATATTCAAATGGGTCTAGAGTTAAATCATTTTTTTTAATATGTTCTTTCAATGTAATGAACGAATAAGAAAAAAAAAATTATATATATTCTCTGTCCAAAAAAGAAACTTACGATTTTTCATTTCCAAGACCTATTTTCACATTCTTATCCTGAAATAAGAAATTGAGTCTGTGTATGCATTTTGCATGCCGCTATTTAAATAGCTTTTTTGGCTATATTTTATGCTACTCCGCCCATTTCTTAAAGTATTCAACCTGGTTTAACAACAGTTACCCAATATTCAGAAGATCCTTTTCCCAAACCCATAAGTGTTTCTGTGGTTCTTACTGGAACTGATTTGTCTGGAAATATATGTACCCATATTTTCCCACCATGATGTGCATTTCGTGTCATTGCTCGACACCTTGCTTTTATTATTCTAGATGTGATCCAAGCGGGTTCAAGTGCTTGCAGAGCTTATTTTCCGAAACAAATATGATTACCTTGATAAGATATTCCCTTTATTCTTCCTCTATGTTGTTTACGGAATCTAGTTCTTTTAGGGTTCTAGTTGATGGTTTTTTTTCTGAATTCCATCTCTAGAACAAAATTGGATGTGAGAGTTTCTTCTTATCCAGCTCCTCGCGAATAAAAAAGGATTCAAAATAATTAATTTGAATTAAGATATACATATTTAATGAATAATAGATTCAATTGCTGAATTCTTTAAGATTTCATCTAATCTATTAGTAATTTGTATACCTTATTTGAATATTTTGGATCTAAACATATATATATATAGATAATAATGTTTTTATGACATAATGAAGTTACTTTTTGTTTTGTCTTTTATCGTATCGAATTGCACCAAATTTACTAATCTAATCAAATAAAGTTTTCGTGGGCGAATATTTACTCTATATCTATTTGAGTTGTAGGTTAGCTCATGACTTCTCAGAATAGATAAATTGGTTCCCGGTTCCTTCTGCCATTCCGACCAATGAATCATTAGGATTCATTTTTAATAGAATTTTCTGCATTCACGAGGTTCCATCGTTTCCATTGCTTCTTGTTTAATGGTTACGTCTGAATTCTACAACGGAGCTCTTAATGAAAGTTGTTCTTGAGTCAATCTTCTTAGTCTTTATTGGCTCGAGGCTCTCGATTTTTTTATTCTATTTTATGAACAAATTCATTTAATTATGGATGAATTCGTATTGATGCTTTATTACATTGCCTTTTTGAGATAACCCATACACCTTCCATATTAGAATTCTATATCATTGATATTATTTTTCTCTCTTTCTTTCACCCTTCTATCCACATCTTTTTTTATATTGTGCTTTACAACTTAGAATCAGATTTCAATTGCTACAATGATATGACCAATATACCATATCTTGACTTTTTATTGGATCCAGATAATACGAAGTGATGAGTTGGCTATTAGTTCTATAGTTATTAGTTCATACTATGGGAGCTGTTTTTTTTTTAATCCTAACCCTAAAAAAATAGAGTCACACACTAAGAATAGCAATTATATCAAATGGTCAATTGAATTTTTATTTAACCCTATAGAAATTGAAGAGAAAAAAATGAATGAGTTTTTTATTTTTTTTGTTCCACTACTAGGGTAGAAAGAAAAGGCAAGAAAAGGTCTATTATTCCTCTTCAATAAATATCCAAATTTTGATACCTAATACTCCATAGATAGTTTGAATTGTATAGAAACAATAATCAATTTTAGCTCGAATGGTTTGTAGGGGAACCCTACCTTCTCTGATCCATTTGACACATGCAATTTCTTTTCCATCGATACGCCCTGCAATTTGTACTTGAATTCCTTTCGTATTTGTTTGTTCAGTTAATTCAATAGCCTTTTTCATTGCTTTGCGAAATGAAACTGTATTTTTTAATTGTCCGACTATAAATTCTACAATAATTTTATGTTTTCCATAAGGTTTTGCAATTCTTATGATAGCAATATTGAGTTTTCGGTTTAGACAATTAAGTTTTTTTTGTAGACTCTTCTATAATTCTTCGATTCCTCATGGTCGACTTTCTATTAATAACTTTGGGAATCCCTTATGGATTATACCCTGGATCCAGTCGATTCTTTTTTGAATCTCTATATGTACAATTCTCTCGATGCCAGAGAATATTCTCAGATTCTTTTGTACATAATTTTTAATAAAACCTCAGATTTTTTGATCTTCTTCTAGACATTCGGAATAGTTTTTTGGTTGTGCAAACCAAAAGGAATGATGATCTTGGGTTGTACCAAGTTTGAAACCAAGTGGATTTATTTTTTGTCCAATACTCCCGCGCTACTATCCATATGTATCATATCTTTATACTTATTTTTCCATCTAGGTTTTTTAACCATGCGAGATAGTCTCTATCTATATATTCCCCTAAAGATATATCTTTCACTACAATACTTATATGACAAGTAGGTCTTTTTATCGGATAACTATGTCCTTGAGCTCGAGGTTTTAATTTCTTCACGATAGTACCTTTGTTGACTTCAACTTTACTAATAATTAAATTTGTTTCGTTGGAACCCATCTTGTAACTAGCATTTGCTATTGCAGAATAAATCAATTTAAAAATGGTATAACATGCTCAATAAGGCATGAGTTCTAATACCATTAGTGTTTCTTCATAGGAACGTCCATGAATTTGATCAATTACTCTTAGCACTTTATGAGCAAACATAGATAAATGTTGACCTAAAGCGTATACTTTCGTTTTTTTTTTCTTCTTTAGCATAAGATTCACCTCATACAAATGAATGATAAGTATATATATATTTTTATTAACATTAACGACGAGATCTGTTATCTCCTTTCGCATGTCCTCTGAAATTTAAAGTAAGTGCAAATTCTCCCAACTTGTGACCTATACTACTACAAAATCATAAATAAATCACACTTTTTTTGTGTGATGTATGTTATTTAATCACACCTTTTAAGTTTTATTAAAGTGTGATATTTGAAAGTGTGATTAAAATGGGTCATTTTTAATCACTCCCAAAGTGTTATTAAAAGATGATTCCATCACATGTTTTGAGTGTGATAATAAATGTTTAGGTCACATCTTTTAAGTGTGATTAATAACTAATAAAAAATATCTAAATCACAAATTTTAAGTGTAATTAATATCTAATAAAACTTGTGATTAATAACTTTTAGATCACATCTTTTAAGTGTGATTAATAACTAATAAAACATGTGATAATAAATGTCACGACCCGCTCTCCATACCCAAAGGTTAAGCATTGTGATGACCAGTAACTGAAATTATCTCCGGCCAATTCATAAACAAATTAATAAACGCGAGTGGAAGTAATATTTAAATGAGGGTACCAAAATAATCATCGGAACTTCTATTTTTATTACAAAATACATTGACCAAAAAGGCCGATATTTACATATAAAAATATCATAAAAGTGTTGTGTGTGTCTATTCCGCAGCCCCGCATCTAAGACTTTCCAAAAGCTATTTCTGAATTGCATTGTTTCTTGAAAATTGGTAAACAACTATAAACACATGGTAGAGTGAGAAATATTATACCAAGAGTATAAGGGACACGAAATAACCATGGATATAGTTAGTTAGGCCAAAACATTTAAGATAACTTAGTCAGAACAAATAATCCTTTAAGTAGCAAAACTGAGATTATGTAAATAAATAACCATAACCATGGAACGGTACAGAACAGAATAGAACAAAGGTCATAGAAGTGACAATCAAAACAAAGGTACGGACTCAAGAGGTGGCTCGTACGGACTATAGAGGTGGCTCCCACAATAGTGTAGCACTTATCTCCGCACAGCACTTTGCTCCGCACAAAACAGAGGTACAGATTCAAGATGTGGCTCGTACGGACTATAGAGGTGGCTCCCACAATAGTGTAGCACTTATCTCTGCACGGCACTTTGTTCCGCACAGAACAGAGGTCAATGGATCCATGACAAACAAAGGGCCACAAAGTGGTCAAACAGAGGCGTGAGACTCCCGTGGTGGTACTTACAAAACATAATTGTATATAAGGTCATAGCCAAATATTCTTTACAAGTAAAACAAACATATCCATGTGTTTCACTTTAGCAACCAGGGTTCAGAAAATAATCCACGTAACTGAAATCTTTATAAAACATAACTTTTATTAATATACTAATAAAACATAACTTATATAAAGTAGATTTTGATAAGTTAAAACATACGTAAAATATATAAGGGTAACTCAAGGTATAATATAACTCACCTTAACATTAATACCTTACTTTTTCTTCCCATTATTAAAGACTCTTTTAACTTCCATCATTTTTTCCCTTCTTTCTCTCTTTCTTTCCTTTCCTTTCTTCTTTCTTTTCTTTCTTTCCTTCTTTCTTTCTTTCTTTTCCTTTTTCTTCATTCCTGGTGAAACGCCTCCCTATTTATAGGGAGGTGAGGCCATCTGCGGGCCAACATGTGGCTATGCGTCACTTTCCCTAAGATTTAATTTATAATTATATAGATTCATTTTTATCCTTAATAGATATTTAAGATAATTACCCTTTGACTCAATATTTTAATATAATTATATAAATTAATTAATTCTTAATTAAATTATATTTTATCGTATACCAACAGAAAATTAATTATTTATTTTACTACCATATCCATTATTATTATTATTATTATTATCATTTATATTTTGCCCCCTAGATTCATAATAATTATATTATTTTACAACATTACACCTAATAATATATAATAAATTATATATTCTCCTAACTGAGATTAAATAATATTGGTATAAATTCTACAGAATAATTAAAAATCTGGGTTGTTACAATAAACATTTAGATTACAGATTTTAATTGTAATTAATATATGATAAAACCTGTGATTAATAATGAGATAAGATTACACGTTATATGCATTTCTCATCACAGTTAATGCGTGTGATTAAAAAAAAGAGTTTGACATATTTGAATAATGTAATACACACTATATACCATCCTTTGAATCACAACCATATATTGAATGGAATAACGTCATATATTTCATAAATGAAAGTCGAATGTTCAAAAATATATACAAAGGAATTAATAAAAAAAAAATTAATTGTGCTTACATATATTAAAAAAATGAAAAAAGCTTGAAGTACAAAGTCTTTGAATTTTTTGACCATATTTTGCATCTCTCCAAGGCAAATACAAATTAATAAAAAATGAAAATACAAATTAATTCAAAGGCAAAATTTGCCTCTTTTTTAGAAGTAATTTTGGGCTAAAGACAAAATAAAAACAAGAAATTCACAAAGATGTGTGTTTGGAACAAAATAATTAAGATAATGTGGTTATTATGTTTTATGCACTTGGATTACAAAATAATTTCTGGATAGCGGCACATGTGAAAGAAGAATAAAAATTGGATAGCCTTTGATTAGAGATATCCTAGCCCACATTAAAAAAATAATCTAACTAGAACAAGAGATCTCCCAAAATCTTCGAAGATTGGGTTGGTCATCCATCCAAATATAATAATAAAGAAGATAATCCAACCACAAATGAAAATGAATGAATCATCTAGGCAACTCTAACACAATTAATATATAATCACACTTATTTAAAATGTGTGATTAAAAAAAATATTGTCTCACTCATTAAATTAAGTGTGATTAAAAAATCATTTTAGTTTTTATAATCACACTTCTAATAAAAGTGAGATATTTTTAATTTTTCTTATGTGATCTTTAATCACATGTTAATTAAAAGGTGTGATTAAAATATATATATATATATATATAATCACACTTAATTGAAAAGTGACTTAAAAAATAAATATTATCACACTTAATCAAATCAAGTGTGATTAAAATATCAATCTAATTTTTTTTATCACACTTCCAATAAAAGTGAGATAATTTAATTTGTCAAAGTGTGATATTTAACTGTTTTGTTAATAGTGCTACCATACAATCTATTATATAAATAGGTAAATGTTCTTTTCCATTATAGATAGCAATAGTATGGCCAATCATTGTAGGTATAATGGTGGATGCTGGGGACCAAGTTACTATTATTTTACTTTTATTTTTTTGTTTTTGTGTTAAGCTTATCAATTTTTTCTTAATAATTGATTCGCTACAAAAGGGATTTTTTTTTTTTTTTTGTGAACGTGTCACAACTTCTTCTTTTTTTCTTTTGTTTTGTAAAGACAAGGAGAGAAATTTGATTTTCTCTTCTATTTACTACGGCGATGAAGAATAAAATTATCACTATATTTATTCATTTTTTCTACTTTTTCTTCCAAGTACAGGATAACCGCAAGGAGTTGTGGGGTTTTTTTTTCCTACCAATTGAGGCCCTCCCTTCACCACCCCCATGGGAATGGTTTACAGGATTCATAACCACTCCTCTTATTACATGACGATTACCTAGCCAACGCTTAGATCTAGCTCTACCCAAACTTTTCTGGTTCACCTCAACATTCCCCACTTGTCTGACTATTGCTAGTCAGTTTTTGGATATCAAACGAACCTCCCTAGAAAGTAATTTTAATGTGTCCAATTTTCTCCTTTTTTGCAATCAGTTTCGCTACAACACCAGCTGCTCTAACTAATTGTCCACCCTTTCCAAGTGTGATTTCTATGTTATGTATCCGTGCCTAAAGACATATCGGTTGAAGTAGATTCTTCGTTTTAATCAACCCAAATCCCTTCCTAACAATGCAAGCTTTTTTTCGAAGCATACGACTTTATGGATGTAGATGTTGATATCTTATCTATACAAATGGATTATATATATATATCGTATAATGAAGTATCCCATGAAAGGATATATAGGGATCCAAATCTGCCAAATGGCTCATGTTATGATATTCTACATCCTAGGTTTTCCAGTTCCATCATTTGGCTTATGTTCTTCATGTAGCATTCAAACCGAATGACTCTATGACATTACGTCATTACTTTCACATATTATTGATAATGTAGGAGACATCTCTATTTTTTCATGGGGGAATCTTTAGAATTACCATTGCTTAGCTTTCAATTCGCCTCTAACCATCAAATAAAATGTGAATAGCCCGTCCTCCTCTCTTTGAAACAATGGGCGCTTACGGTTCTGTTGGTGCTTAAAACAAATTTGTCTTTTCCATATTACTACATCTCTAGAGTCAATAATTTTATATGAGGAACTATTGAACTCAATCACTCGTTGCCGTTACTCTTTAGTTTTTTATTGAGGTCTATCCTGTAAAGGTACTCAAATTGGATCAGTGATTGATTTCTAGGTTTTGTCGTAAACCTAATTGGTTACTTTCAACTACGTAAATCGATAGTTCAAACCGCACTCAAAGGTAGGGCATTTCCTATTTTTATAGGAACTTTTGTACCATAAATAATGATATATGCAATTATAGCCCCTATGGGATGTAAAATATATCTCTTCTCGTGCATTTCGATTAGGGTCGTATTCTATGGTTATGATTCTACAATATATACATTTTTTCTTCTGTCAAAAATCAATTTTACGGTGTACACGCTTATGACCTCCCCCTTTATGCCCTGCGGTAATGATTCCTCTAGCATTACGACCTTTACCACAACGATGCTGTCAATAAATCAAATTATTTCGTGGATTAGATTTCACTTGACTGTCTACGGTTCCTTTATGTATGCTCGAGTCAGAAGTTTTGTATAAATGGATCGCCAAATAAGTGCACTTATTTGGGTCACATCACCTCTCTACTTTTCTGTACATCTTTTTATAAAAAGTTAAAAAATGCACTTATCTAGATCATCCCAAATGACCATATCAAGTCAATTAATAATTTTTAATGATGTTAAAAATATATTTCAATTAATAATTCAATAATTTTATTATTGTATGGGATAATATTTAGGAATTTTATTTTTTTAATTAATTCTGTTAAATAAAAATTCTTACAATGATGCATTTGTAATTTTCTAAATTATAGGAGCAATCCATATTTTAAGTAAATCTTAAGAGGTGCAACAAAAAATGTCATAACCAAACCATAAACTTTTGCAATATCAATCACAAAATTTTGGACATTTGTTACGTCAATTTGTGGTGAGATTACGCATTTTATGGTTGATGAAACGGAATTTTATGGTAAAGTTACATATTTTGTGGTACAGGTTCATATTATATGCACCCATAAAGGGGCGTGCACTATAGGAGAATCCCCATATTGTTAGTTATAACATATTGTAATTTTAGTTATGATATTATTTTGGTTATGATTCAAGAGTTGTTTGATTATACCATGTTTACTTATAACTCTTTTTTTTATTATATATTTATAAATTATGATTCACATAGTGTTGAGTTATATCATTTGTGATAATCAACTTATAAATGACATAATTTACATATGGCACATATAGCATTACCCTATGTTTATACACAATTCAAAGATATGTTTCATGTTCATAAAAAAATTTAAGATATCTAATTGTTTAGTTTTTAGAAGGTTTAATACATAAATGTTTAGTACATCTAAAGATAAATTTTGCATGTTGAATTTTGACAGTCCAAGCTTAACCTGAATTGTTTCACTCAAAACTCGGGCTTGAACTAGCGAAGGTCATGCTTGGACAAATCTCCTTAGATTTTGAGTGAGTTTGGTCACAGCCAATCAAATTCGCCTGAATTATAACTTTAAGTTTTGTTTGTTTTGACGTAAAATGTTTTTGTCAAAAATATTTTACTCATTTTTCGCTGTTTAGTTAAACAAAAAAGTAAGTAAAATATTTTTTAAGGAAAATATTTTTGCATCATTTTCTCAAAAATTACTTACATTTAAAAATTCTATAAGCCAATTTTTATAAAGTTAAATCTTACTCACTACCTTTTAGACACCCCATTTTTTACCGTCCTCAAGACTTGGATGTCACCGATTGAACACTCGGTGATCATCTATGTTTGTGTTCGTCTTGAGTTCCCGGAGGACTTGGCTACGCGCTTTGCCTCAGGATCTCTCGACTCGACTGTTTTGTGTCTGATTTTGCACCAAACACTTGTGTTTTGCCTTGGAGGGGCAGGGAATGGCTTGTGGGCCATCCCCACACTCCACGGGCCATGGCTTGAGGCCACCGGCTGTGTTTTGTTGCCACCGGCCAAATGTTTGGCCGGCCGGCTATCTTTTTTTGGTCAATTGCACTTTTGGCCGGCCGACTACTGTGCATCTGCTTTTGCAGATATTTTGACACAGCTGGCATGCACTTGGCTCCCCTCCATACACTGGATCTCTCTCTTTAGAGGCTTGTCTTGTAAGCTTTGCAAGACAAAAAGCTCTATAAAAAGAGAGGGTCTTCTCTCTTGTAAGGGGTTAGACATTTTAGACAGCTCTTTTAGGGTTTGAGTTCTAGGGTTAGGGTTTGTTCATATCCTATCTCTATATCTCTCTCTCTTTGTGTATTTTGTGTGTGTTTTGCCTTGGTTTTACACACAAACACCCACCATCACACCATCCCTTGGAGCTGAGGCCTTTGAGGGTTATTTTTGGAGGTTTTGGACTGATTTCAACCTAAAAAAGCTGCTGGAACTCCATTGGTAAAGAGGGTCTTCAAGGGTAAGAAGTTTGTCCCTTTATTCCCCATTTTTGCATTGTATTTTTGCCTACCTTACAACTGTTTTTGAGCTTGGTGTATAACATATAAAAGTTTTGTTTTTTGGTGCTCTAAATAGTTGATTAAGGTTGCTTTAAGCTTTGGGGTTGTTTGACCCCTCTTAAGCCTTGTAAGGCTCCATTTTGTGCCTTTTTGAGTGAGCTCCGGGACCATTGAGTTTGGGCCTCCTCACCACTGAAATCTTGAGGGATTTCAGAGGTGAGGATGGTGCCTTGAGGTCCTAGGAAGGAGAGGGCCACCCCCTCTCCTTGTTGTCCTTGAAAAGGACCTTTTTTGCCTCTTGAGAGAGCACCATGTCTAGGAGTATGTTGACCATGCCTTGACTGATTTTCATGCTTATTATGTCATAATATAGCATTGTATTGAGTTGGTTTGGACACACCTTGCATGCCTTGCATACATGTCTTGTAATGCCATCATTTAGCCTTAACATGCATCTAGGTTTTGACCCTTGTTCAAGCATGTTTTAGGCCTAGCTTTATGAAGCTTTTATGTTTATTTTGCCATGCTTAAGGTCTGTCCTTGGCTGTCTTGGCCTACCAAGGCTTGCATTGCATAGCCCCTTTGCATTTTGGCTTGTTAGCCTTTGACTTTGGACCATGTTGCATGCTTGGCTTGCCTTTGTTTAATTGGTATGGCACCATTTCTAACATAATTTCAGAGCTTATATTGCATGTCATTAGTCCATGTTTCGCCTCTTTTAAGTGTGCTTGGAAGTTGCCTTTGTGTGCTGAAGTGTTGGCTCACCAACATGTGCATGTATGTGTGTGTTGGCCCTCATTTCTATAGCATTGGCCACTGTTTTGGGCTTAGCATAGAGTTGTCCAAGTTAGCGTAAGACCCTCCTCACATGTTGTCACATGCCTTGTATGCTTGCTTGCATTATCCATGTTGCATACTAGTCAACATGCTTAGGATTGTATTGCATTGGCATGCATGCTTGGCCTCTTGAATTGCTTGTGATAGAGGTTAAGCCCCATTGTTTGATTATGTGCATTGCATTCTATATTAAAATGCACACTTCATTCTTTGGGCCATCATGCATGGAAATGCGTGATTGATGGTCCGAGAATCGAGGCCCATCCTCCTTTGAGTCATTCACATGATAAGGGGTGTGGTTGGTGCACACATAACTTGAAATGCATTGCCATGCTATGCTTTGTCCTCTGCTGCTGTCAACTGCAGGTTCTGCAGGGAGTTTTGGCCGACCGGCCACATATAGTGCCGACCGGCCATCCATTGTTGGCCGATGGATGAATTGGTGGCCGGTGACCATCATACATGGCCGGTGGCCATCCCCCCCAGTCGGTGGTGTTCCACAGTGTTTAGAGAGCATACCTTGGGAGTTGTGCAATTTTTAGAGGAGCAGAACAGTCAAAGCAGAGACAGCTTGTGCATGGCAGTGACCTCCGAGCGGAATCGGGCACACGTCGCATCGGACCTTCTTCCCGAGGCTGTTTATTGCTTAAATTAGATTAATTAATTTGCTTAATTAATTAGGTGGTCTGTAATTATTTAATTAGCTTGTTAGCTAGTTAAATTGTATTATTCTTTCGGCCTCTCCGAACGAGGGCAAATTTGTAATAAGTGTGGGTGCGTGTGTGCATGTCTTCCAATCCCCACTTCATTCTCCCTTTTACTTACCTGCTTTGATGGTTAGTATTAGGGCATATTTATTTTAGCATCCTTATGCTATGCATGCGTGCATCATTTATCAGTATTGCATGCACCGAGCTCGACGCATCATGTCAACTGCATAAGTATTTCAAATCTAACTTGAATACATGCCATCTGTGCATTTCACATGTCACCCTAGGATTAGCCGAGCCTGTTCTAGTGACATTCTGTATGCGTTGCATTAGCCACTTAACATGGACTTGGATCATGCATGTTTGCTAACATGTTCTTTGTTTTGGCTCGGAGTACTTTGTAAGTATTTTATGCTTTAGCATCCTTGCATGCGTGTGAGTGTTGCCATGACAGCATGATTGCCATGAGGCTAGTTGTTTATGTGATATAACTGCTTGAATGCCCGTGGGTGAAGGTTGGATTGTTTGAGTTGGAACAACTCATTGAAATCCGTGTTTTAGCCTACTTGCGAGTAGCAAATTCCAAAGCGTTTTCCAAACAAACGGATATGCAATGTTTCATTCTAAATTAGGCAATCTAGTCTATACTTGTTTGCTGTGCGCATAACATAGTAATTCTAGGCTAATAACCGGAATAAGAACGCATGACGTTTTCAAAATAAAATATCATGGTTAGTAGAGGCCGATCTTCGGATCGGGCGAGAGGGGGTGCTCATAGCTGACCTTCCCCAATCGTACCCAAGCTCCCGAACCGAGGCAACTTTGGTGATGACGGACACGTGGCCTTTGGCACCGAGTCAGGAATTCCTAAATTTTCCAAAATAAAATATTTAGGTGTCGACTCTATATCTGGCAAAGCAGTCTATGTTTGGCACTTCTTTTCTAAAAAAAAAATCTGTTTTCTCAAAATGATTTGCCAGATTTGGACTTTTTGGTTCAGATTAAGAACTGTGACACAAATCGAGTCCGAACTGTAGCGAGGTCCCCCGCGGACGTGTTACACCAATCAAATTCGCCCGAATTATAACTTTAAGTTTTGTTTGTTTTGACGTAAAATGTTTTTGTCAAAAATATTTTACTCATTTTTCGTTGTTTAGTTAAACAAAAAAGTAAGTAAAATATTTTTTAAGGAAAATATTTTTGCATCATTTTCTCGAAAATTACTTACATTTAAAAATTCTATAAGCCAATTTTTATGAAGTTAAATCTTACTCACTACCTTTTCAACACATTTAGCCTTTTAAATAAATATCTTAATTAATAAAAAGTTATAAAAGACACTTTAAAGCATCTCCAATGGTTTGCCATTGGAGATGCCAAATCTATAATATAGCAGCTTTGAGGAAAAATGAATTCTCCAATGGTGAGATATAGCAGCTGTTAAAAATGGCAAATACCAAAGCTATACCCAAGTTTGACAACAACTTTGGCAAATGACAAATCTGCTAACTCACCCAAAACCAACTGATTTTCTTCCTTCCCTTACTCCCTTTGTCACGACCCGCTCGCCGTACCCAAGGGTTAAGCATCGTAATGGCCAGTAATTAAAGTTACTTATGGCCAATTTTTAAACAAATAAATAAATGCGAGTGGAAATAATATTTAAGTGAGGATACCAAAATAATCATCGGGGCTTTTACTTTCATAACAAAATTTATTGACCAAAAAGGCCGATATTTACATATGAAGAATAGAATTATAAATACTATAAAAGTGCTATGTGTGTTTATTTCGTAGCCCCGCGCCTAAGACTCTCCAAAAGCTATTTCTGAATTGCATTGTTTCCTAAAAATTGGTAAACATCTATAAGCACATGACAGAGTGAGAAATATTATACTGAGAACATAATTACCATGGATAAGCTTTAGGCTTAAAATAGATAAAATAGAATACTTTTTAATTAGAATAAATAAGTTGCTTAGAAATTCGTTTCATAAATCATATGATATTATATGAAAATATATAACCATAACTACGGTGCAGAATAGAACAGAGGTCAATGGATTCATGACAATACAGAGATACAGATTCAAGAGGTGGATCGTACGGATTTTAGAGGTGGCTCCCATAATAGTGTAGCACTTAGCTCCGCACAGCACTTTGTTCCATGCAGAACAGAGGTCAATAGATCCATGACAACAGAATGTCACTAAAGTGACTAATCAAAGGCCAATGGTTATTTAAGTCCCCCAAGGCAAGGGACTCCCGTGGTGGTACTTACAAAATAAATATTTAAATAATCATTGTCAAATTATATCCACGAGTTTTAATTTAAACAAAAATGGTTCATAAAATAATTAACGTAATTGAAACATTAGTATAATTTATAAATATAAGTTGCATAAAATAAACCATGATAACTCAAGATATACATAAAACATTTTATAGTGACCCAAGATATAATATAACTCATTTTAATATCAATTCATAATTTTCTTTTGAGCTCCCTCCCTACTCTTCCTTTACTACATCTTGTTGAGTTTCCTTTGTGTTCATAGGTTCAATATTTATACTGAACTAGCCGTGCTCAGCAAGGAATTCTACCTTATATTCATTCATTATCCTTTTCTTAACTTATTCTTATCCTAACAAATACTTATCTTCAAGCTCAATTAATTACTTTAGCCTAATTCCACATTGGCCCAAATAATATCAAAGATGGAGGTTTACGACCAAGTATTGGGCTGAGCTAGTTTGGGCTGGAGTCAAAAGCCCTTGGTCAGTCAGACGTTGGGTGCAAATTAGACCGAGGACTTAGTCCGGTTGAGTTGGAACAACTTTGGATTGCCAGTCCAGAGGGGATGTGCACTCTACAAGGTTGGACGGGATCAGTCGTCCCAGCATCAGGATGGACTGAGCAAGAGCTTGGTCGTGACTAAAAAGCTCAGTCGAGCCACAGTGTGGAATTATCAATGAAATCAGACAGGTAACATGGTCGTGAGGTGATGGCATGGCGCTGAGCAAAGCATAGCTCGGTGGGGAGTATTATGCAGTGCCACGAGACTGCAGGAAGGAGATTCTGCTGTCCGTACGCGCCAACCGTTTGGCGGTTTCATTAGGTGGTGTTTAGTTGTATTAGCGCTGACACGTGGGGAAACGTGAGAAGAGAGCAAGTCCACGCATCCCAAGGAGAATGGGCGCAAAAGCACGCGCAGAAACTATATAAACAACACTGCACCTCCATACCCAGGTTTGGAACATCCTCTAATCAGAGCTCACCTACCACTTTATCTCATCTCTTTTCTCTCTCTCTAAGTGTGCTAACTTGACCGTCAGAGGGGTTTTCCGACAGCACACTGCCAGGCAACTCACCACCATTGTGTTCTCAGGTCGATCGGAGTGAAGCGCAGCTTGGACACGAGAAGGGGCTTCAATCTGCAGTATCGCTGCACCTATCATGGTGAGCAAGGGCACCGAATTGAGGATTGTCTGCCTCTGAAATAACATTTGGAGGAGTTAGTGGCCGCTGGCCACTTGGACCGTTACATTGATGAAGGCGTCTGTAGACACCTCATTTTCGACCGCCCTCAAGACTTGGTTGTGCTTGTAGGTACACCCGACAACTAGTTTGATTGCTCACTGAGTACTTGATTGTCGCGGCGGAACGTCACCGGTTCGAGCTTCCCGGACCTTGTATCCTTTCTGCCCCTTTCTTGGACCTTGGTTAGGTCCTTTCTTAGTGGACCTTTTGGTGCACTGCCGGCCATGTCTTTGTGCCTGCCGGCCATTGATGATGCCCTGCCAACCATCTTTGTGCCACTGCTGGCCATTGGTGATGGTCGGCACCCCCCCTGTTTCAGCTGGTTTTCCTCCAGATCTTTTGAGCCAGCTGGTTTTTTGTTTGCTCCCCTCCATACACGTGTATGGAAGGATGGAACCCTTGTAAAGCTTCGTAAAGAAGCTTTAGCTTTGCATTCCTCTATATAAGGAGAGGGCCTCTCTCCTTAACAGAGGTTCAGCACTTTGACAAGAAATATAACTCTCTTATTTCTTGCTCTCTCTCTATATTGTTGTTGTTTTAGTCCCTTTTCCTTGCACTTTTGCACTACAACACATAGAGATACACCACCACCATTGGACCAAGCTTCTTGGGAGGTCTTCTTGAGGTCTGAAAGTGAGTTTCTACCCCCTGAAGTTGCTGGTTTCGAAGAGAGTCTTCAAGGGTGAGTGTTTTTCCCATTTTAGCACTTTCTTGTACCTTGTTTTAGCCTTTCTTGCATATTGATTTAGGCCTTCCTTATAACTGAAAAAAGTCTTGTATTGAAGTATTTTTGAAGTTTGTTTAAGGTGATTTTGCTGTTAGGAGTGTGTAACTCTCTTACATGCTTTATTTGGCTTTGTTTTAAGCCATTCCTTGAGGCCTCAGAGCTAGCCTTGGTTTGGCCTTCTTACCACTGAAATCCAGTGGATTTTCAGTGGTAGAGGTGTGGTTTTGAGGTCCTTAATCAAAGGGGGTGGCCCCTTCTCTTTTGGTTCCTCTTTACTTACATTTTTGGCCTTCCAAAGGACCATCCCTCCATGCATTTTTGAGGCTTGGTTCAGGCCTATTTTTGTGACTTTTAGGACCTGCCTTGGCCCTGTCCATAGCTGGTTTGGTCATATTTTGCATGCATCTAGTGTGTGTAATGTAACTCCATTCATAGCTCATCAAAGTAGCATGTGTGCTTAGCTTGTGTTGAATCCATTTTAGTGGGTTTTTGGTGATGTTTTACCATGCCATGAATCTGTTTTGGGTTGGTTTTGTCACTCCATGCTTGCATGATACACTTGTAGTGTAAATCCCCTAAACTAGCTTCATATGCTCCATGCTTTGCCATGTCATGTTAGCTTGTTTGGTTTACATTTCAGCATTTATTTGGTCATCATTTGGCATGTCATGACCCTATCCATAGTTGGTTTGATCATCCTTTGCATGCTCCATATAGGTGTAGAACAAATCTTGTTTTCTAGCCCTTTGTGCATGATGTTTTGACTCATCATACTAGCATATTTTGGCTTTGCTCTAACATGATTCTATGCTTATTTTGGACTGCTCTAGGACTGTTTTGGGCTTCCATGGCCATATCACTCATGCTTTGTATAGCTATAGTGTAAATGCTTAGGCTAGTCTTGGGTTTTGGGGCCTCTACCATGCCATACATGTGATGTTTGCATGCTTTGCCCTCATTCCATATGCTATTTCAGTCCATGAAATGTTGTCATACACTTGCATTTGACATGCCTTGAATGCTTTATAGAGCTTGTGCTTTATGCCTCAAGAATTGACTTTTGTACATGCCATTAAGCCTAAGCCTTTGGCTCATCATTTCAGTGCATTTTGGGTCTTATTACACCATGATGTAACTCTGTTTTATGTTGTCTAAGTCATGCCATGATTGGTTCCAATAGGTGTAGTGCATTGCCTCTTTAAAGCCTTGCATACTCCATGTTTTTGGCTTTGTGTTCTAGCCTATGTTGGCTAGCTTTGAGCTTAGTTTTGGTCTTGTTTGGACCTACCCTAGGACTGTTTTAGGTCCCTTCGGCCCCTTGGGGTTTGCCTTGTATGGCCATGGCTTAAGTCCCTTTGCTCACTTTGAGTTTTGAGCATCATAATATGCTATGCTTGCATTGTTGATTTGATTTGGCATCACTGTACATGAGATTTCAGAGCTTACCTCATTGTCATACATCCGTGTTTGTTGCTCCTTAAGTGTGGTTAAGAGTTGTCCTCTTTGTGCCTTAATACTTGAGCCACTCGGCATATATGTTTGCCTTGTCATTTCATGCTTTTCATGCCATCAATTCATCGCTTTTGGCTACTGATTTGGGCTTAGTTGAGAGCTGCCCACATTAGTTTAAGTCCATCCCTTTGCATGTTGTCGCATGCCTGTCTTGCATATTGTTGTATGCTTGCTCCATCTTCACATGTTGTCGCATGCTAGCCCCGTTACATGTTGTTGCATGTTCATGTTGCATTTTGTCATGTTGTCCAAGGTTGTCACCTCACATCATGTCTATGTGCTTGTTGCATGTCATTAGCCTTGTTAGGTTATTCATATTGCATGTTTGCCATGCTTACGTGTTGCATTGTTTGGATTTAGTGTTAATCCGAGCACGAGGAACGAGGGGCGTTTCATACTCCGAGTGATAGAACGTGTCTCAATTCTCGGTCGCCGAAGCTCTTGATGATTCATGATAGAGTTCTAGACTTTACTTGCTTCATTTGTGCATTCATTTTCATATTGATTTGCACAAGTTGGATCTTTGGCCATCATGCATCGGGATGCGTGATTGATGGTTGTGGATCCGACTAGGCCTCTCCCTTGATGTTTTGAGGTGATTTGGGGTGACATAGTGCGTATACACCCTTGGGAAACCCTTCATTTTCTCTATTTTGTGCTTTGTTGCAGCTTGGTGTCACAGCATACCAGTGGCCGGCAGTGCACCACTGATGGCCGGTAGACTCTCATCCTTGGCCGGCAGTGCCCTGTTGTTGGCCAGCAGTGCTCCTTTCATGGCCGGCAGGCCACTGGTGAATCCCCCAGCAGTGTTTTGGTAAGTTCCAACAACAAACACTGGAAGACACCCTGCAAACAGAGCCTCTAAAGAGCAACCGGAAGGTGTTTCGAGGCGAAGAACCGAAGCGAGCATGCATACCTTCCTCTTCTCCAAACAGAGCTGGAATAGCATTCATTTACTGCTTACTTGTTAGTTAGTAGTTGTGTAATAATTAGTTGTAGCTAGTTATTAATTCGGTTTTGTAATCATTAATTAGCTCGTGAGTTAGTTAATTAGGCGGCTTGTATTATTTATTCGGACCCTCCGAGCGAGGGTAACATTGTAATAAGTGTGCGTGTGTGTGATGCATGTCTTCCAACCCCACGTCTTTCTCCCTTTTATTTACCAGCTTATGATGGTTAAATTAGGGCATGTTTCAATTAGCATACTTATGTTCGCATGCTTGCATTCATTCATCTGTCTTGCATGCACTAGGCTCGACGCATCATACTAACTGCATTGTATTTCAAAGTTGAATACGTGTTAGCTGTAGCATCATCATATGCCATCTTAGAATAGCCGAGCCTACTATAGTTGCATTTTTGCATGTGTTGCATTAGGCATCTCAGCATAGTTAGGATTCATGCATGGATTTCTAACATAGCTTCTGTTTTGGCTTGGAGTACTAGGTAAGCTCTTATGCTTTAGCATCTTACATGCGTGTGAGTGTTGCCATATTAACATGCTTACCATGAGGCTATATACTTATGTGATATACCTGCCTGAATGCTTGTGGGTGAGGGTTGGGTTATTTGGATTGGAACAATGCATTGACTATGAGTTTTAAGCCCACTAGATAGTGGCAAATCATCTCGTTTTCTAAAGCCCACCTGAGGGTGGCAAATCCACGTCTTAGCCTACTTGCGAGTAGCACCATCAAACCGTTTTCAAAACAAACATGAGATGCATTGTTCTAATTCAGGTGATCCAGTCTATACTTGTATGTTGTGCGCATCACATAGTAATTCTAGGCTAATAACCGGAATAAGAACACATAATGTTTTCAAAACTCAATATTATGGTTAGTAGAAGCCGATCTTTTATCGGGCGAGTGGGGGTGCTCACGAAGTGACCTTCCCCAATCGTACCCAAGTTCCCGAGCCAAGGCAACTTTGGTGATGACGGACACGTGGCCTTAGGCAACGAGTCAGGGTTTTCTAAATTCCCCCAAAAACAAAATATTTAGGTGGCGACTCTGTATCTGGCAAAGCAGTCCATGTTTGGCACTTCTTTCAAAAAAATCTGTTTTCAAAAACGATTTGCCAGATTTGGACTCTTTGATTATTCATCGGTCTTGCATTGCACTCTGCAAGATTAGATACAAGACTGTGACATTGAGTCCTGAACTGTAGTGAGCCCAAAATGAACAAAACGAGATTCCCTCCCGGGACGTTCGGGGACGTCTACAGTTTCTGGCGACTCTGCTGAGGATTTAGAGAACTTGACTCGAACTCATGATATCTTGTTTTGATTACACTTATGTGTTTCTTTGCATTGCATTTGCATTGGTGTGCCTAGGACACCGTGTTTGCCGTATGCTATTCCTGAACGGTTTGCCGGAGGCTCGCTTTGCGAAGCATGCTGTAAGGCTGACCGGTTGCGGGCTCTGCAACAACAGGAACACAAACCCCGGTTTTACCGGGGCATCCTTTTGACTATTCGACCTAGTGCATATTTGGAATCCATAGTGACCATTCCAAGCTAGGACAGGTTGCTTACCCGTTTATAAATTGTTTGAAACCGCTGCATGCGTAGTGGAACCCTAGCTCCTGACAAAATAGGACAAGGAAACCCTACCCCTCCATAGGGGTGTTTTTGGCTCTCACTTGTTTGTTATGTGCTTTTAGAGTGCGTCTCTATAAGAATGCATGTATCAGTTTACAAGTTTGGGCATCAGGCCTGCGGCACCAATTCAGCATTCTGGGTATCGGGCCTGTAGGCACCAGTTTAGTATTTTCGGAATCAGTTATCTGCGGGTATCGGATTCAGTTTTGGGGGCAGTGATTTGGGAACAATGATCAGTGTCAGAGAACAGTGTATTCAGCTTATCAACTGCGTGTTAATTATACCCGACTGTGTATTGTGTTTATTTACGCTGTTATGCTGTCCGTTTATCTGGTTGTGTATTTCCTTATTATTGCTTTATTTATCTTTTTGCTAGGTAGTTTAGCACAATTGCTTCAGACCAAGCAGATATTCCCCAAGCACTCTGGACAAGAGGTTGCCGACTCCATCGATCTGAGGATCTGGTCGACGGACAACCAGTGTATCATTCCCTACCCCCGGTTATCAGACGGAGATCGAGAAGACGCAGTGTATCCGAGCAGAGGTTACTAGAGCAGTGGTTGACCCCATCAGTGGATAGTCGGGCTGAGATCCCAATTGTTGCCATAGAGATAGACCTACCAGTAGTTCAGACAGATCAGGACAGTATGGCAGGAACGCCAGGAGTTGAGGAAATGATGCGTCAGATGCAGGAGACCATGAGAGCCATGCAGCAGGACGCTGTTCGCCGAGATGAGTTTGCCAAACAACAGGCCGAGATCATGGCCCAGCAAGCAGAGTTAATTGCCAGGTTGCAACAACAAACCGGGGCATCTGCTTCACACCCAACTCCTCCCCCACCAGGGGTCCCGCTACCTGAGCAGACAGCAACTATCCAGAATGTCCTGCCGAATGCCCAGAACATCTTGCCAAATGTCCAGACCATCCAGGAGGACACAGACATTCCAACAAGGCCGCCTCCGCCCTCGCTTCTACCTCAATTATCTAAGGCACATACGTCTGTCAACCATCCGGACTCTCCCTTCGAGTTCGAAGTAGACTCTACAGCACTAAAATTGAGCAAGCTCGAGAAGTTGTTCAAGAAATCCCAAGGGGTAAAGGCTATCCCGAATATCGAGGACGGATATACCGACGTGGCTGTGACGCTGCCAGATAGGTTCAAAATGCCACAAATTGATCGCTTCGACGGATCTGGGGATCCCATGGTGCATCTTTGGTTATTCTCAGATATACTACAGTCGATGGGCCTCACCAGACCACAGAAGCTTTCATTATTCGGCCGGACCCTGTCGGGTGTGGCCGCTATCTGGTACGCAAAATTAGAGGACGATGTCAAGCGAAATTGAGATGAGATGGCCGAGGCCTTTGTTGCGTAATACTCTTACAATACCCAAATCGAGATCACAACCCGTGATCTTGAAACAACAAGGCAGGAGCCTAAAGAGAGCTTCTCGGATTTCGTAACTCGGTGGAGGGCGAAGGCTTCAATGATGACCCTAAGGCCTACAGATAAAGATCAAATCCAGATGATTGTGCGCAATCTCCAACCAAAACTGATGCAGAAAATGATTGTGCTCCCCTTCCCTACCTTTTCAGATTTGCACGAGATGGGGGTACAAATTGAAGATGCAATGAAACAAGGTCTGATTGACCAAAACAGAGAGCAACCCCGAAGAACCTTCAACCGCAACAACAATACAAGCACCAGCAATGCCGCAAGTGCTAGAGCTTCAGAAGTAAGCATGGTCACCACCATTCCTCCTCCAAAACCCATGGCAGCTACACCTTTCTCCAGCGCGTCCGGAAGCAACACACAAGCCACCAGATTCCAACCTAGAGGCCAAAGAACCTTCACACCTTTATATATGCCCCTGTCCAAGGCTCTGGGGGTATTAATTAGGAAAGGGCACTTGAAGCCCCTGGAGCCAAGGCCGTTGCCAGAAAAACTTCCCCCTTCCCATAATCCTGCCAAATACTGCACATATCACCAACAACATGGTCACGACACTGACCAATGTTATAGATTGCATCACGAGATTCAGGATCTCGTTGACAAGCAGGTGATTGTACCTCCAGAAAAACCCAATGTCACAACAAACCCTCTCCCACCGCATAACCAGGCTCCACCTCCCAAAAGAATCAACTTTATCCAGACTGGGGTTGTGTCTTACGATCCTAGCATATACATCACCCCATCCCACCTACCTAAGCCGGAGGTGCTCCTTCTTGACTGCACTGACTTGTGCATGTTGGACATCTCCAAAACCCAACCCAAACCATTGATGGTGACTGTCGAAGACAGAACATGGGAGGTTTCAGAGGAGAAGGGGATTGTTGAGTCAGAATCTGAGGAATCTGGGAGTTTTACTGAGAAGGTATACAGTACTACATTCTATCAATGGGCCAGGTTGGGCCAAACATGGAATTGCCGACAGGGGCAGAGCTTTGTATGATACAGGGGGATGAGTTTGGTCAGAGGACAGATGACTTGGCAGTTGTGGAAGAGGACTTTGCTAACCTCCAGTTTTTTAGTGAACAAGACCCAGGGGACATGGCAGTCAACTGGTCTGATTTTGAGGAGTCAGCAGAGGTCACCGGGTAGCTTGATGACCTACCAGACATTGTCGACGAAGCTCAGTTGGAAAAGGGCTCGGCAGGGGCAAGAACATCAGTTGTGGCCGGAAGGGCCGGAAATCAGAGTGCATCGCCGGAGAGCGCCGGTGTAAAGAATCTCACTCAGGACTTGGGCATTATGAATGCGGGAAGTGTGGAACAGCCAGCTGTACTGACGCAGTTGGAACAAGAAAGGTTTGAGGATTCTGAGAGAATCAGGAAAGCTAAGGGACCTGAGAGGACTAAAAATGCTGTGTGCACAAGGATAGAGAATGCTGTGAGCATGTGGGCGGAAAGTACTGTGAGTACAATTATACCGGAACCAGACAGGTGTCTGTTGGCTGCCGACGGAATGTGGTGGGAAGACGATGATCTATGTCTTGCCCACACGGATGAGGATTGGGGGAGCAACCAGCCAGACGATACCTGGTATATCGGCGAAGTCGATCATATGACTAGAAGCGGGCGGTATTTCAAGCCCCCACATCTGGATCAGCCAGAGGCATCTGGGAAGGATAAGGAGGCTGAGAAACAGAAGGAGAAGCAAATCGAAGAAGAGGCTGTACTGAAGCAGTTAAAAAAGATACAGGCAGACATCTCCATCTGGGGACTGCTTATGGCATCGCGAGTGCATCGACAAGCTGTCTTATCGGCCATGGACAAGGCCAAGCTCTCAATAGACACCACGCCCGAACAGCTGGTGGACTTAGTTTTTCCGGGAGGGGCTACCCCGATGTTGACTTTCTCCGACAAAGAATTGCCACCTGAGGGTGCGAACTATAACAGGCCACTCTACATTTCTGTCGAATGTAGAAACAAATGGATACCCGTGGTGCTGGTCGACACAGGGTCCGCCATCAATGTGTGCCCGGCAAGGACTGCGTATGCAATCGGTTTAAAGACCGCGGATTTTGTGCCGACAGCCCAGGTGATTCGGGCGTATGACAACACGAGCAGAGATGTCATGGGGACAGTGAAAATTCAGACCAAGGTTGGGCCGGGACAGCATAAGGTAGACTTTCACGTCTTGGAAGTTCCTGCGACCTTCAACCTACTTTTGGGGCGGCCGTGGTTGCACCAGGTGAAGGCAGTTTCGTCCACCTTACATCAGATGGTGAAATACACCCATGGGAAGGGAGTAGCCATTGTTTTTGGGAATTCATCGATCCATCCACCGCCGGAAGTATCTACGCCAGTTTTGGAAATTGAGCATGGTATGGAGGATGTGTTCTTATCTAGCTTTACCCTGGCTGAGGCCCGGGTTGTGCAAAACGTCTTAGCTGTTAATGAGGGGGTGTATGTCAGTGCTCAATCAGTATACCTCATGAACAAGCTTCAGCACATCCCTGGGATAGGATTGGGAAAGAGCGGCCAGAAGGGCGTCGCAGCATTGGCCGAAGTGCCACACAACCCACACACCTTTGGCTTGGGTTATCTGCCCACCAAAGAGGATTAGGTAAGGAAAGGTAAGGAGATGGCTGGGAGAGCCAGAGCGAAGAGGGTCGGGAAGCCTTTTGAGCTGATGCATAGACCCATCCAGGGTACCCTAAACGGACGCTTTGTCCGGGAGGGGGAGGATTTTCCATTTTATGGCCTCCCAGAGCCGTGGCTGAACGCGGAGAGGAAGCGTGTGCCAGGTTTTGAGATTTTCTTTGACCTGCAACTATCCAGGGATGACGTTGCCGAAGAGCAGACGGACCCATTGGCTGAGGCAGAACAGAGCAAGAAAGCGGAGTCTGAGGACACCGATAGTGAAATGGGGGTAGCACTAGCATGTCTACTTTCAGATCCTCCAATCGAACAGAAGTGCTTGGAGGATAACTTCTTGGTATGCGTGATCGGGAATGAAACGACTGCGGGCCTACCAGCAAACATTTTGGATGCATCTATCGCACCCTCTCTCATTTGGCAGTATGAAGAGGGATTTTTGTCAAGCAGCACCGAGTCAAGTAGTGAGCCAGAATCTGATTCCACCGAATCTGTTGAGTCAGAATCAGGTTCCAGCTCGACTGAGTCTGAGTCTGGTATTCCAGAGGGTGATAACCCGGATACCACAGTCCTGTCCAGGTCATCTTTTTCTTTCTCTTTTGAGTCTGTTGTAACCGAAGAATCGGACGATTTGGATATGCTTAATGAGAATGATGTGGCTGTGATTTCTGAGTACTTTTCTGTGCCTTTGATTTATTGCATTAACTCAGACTTTCAAAACTTTGATGAAAACGATGAGGAAGAAATTCCTCCGGTTTTGCAACGCTTAATTGAACAAGAGCATAAGAGATTTGTTAAACCCTTAATGGATGAATCAACTACTGTGAATGTTGGTACTGAGGAGGACCCGTGGCTGGTCCAGATCGGGTCCACGTTGTCTTCAGAGGAACGCGAGCGCTTAGTCACTTTATTAAAAGATTTCAAAGATGTTTTCGCGTGGTCCTACGAAGACATGCCTGGAATCGATCCTGAGATTGTACAGCACCGGATCCCTCTTGACCCTGAGGCCCGACCCGTTAAACAAAAACTCAGAAGGATCCGCCCGGACTGGGCCCTCAAGATCAAAGAAGAGGTCACCAAGAAAATTGATGCAGGGTTCCTGCTGGTATCCGAATACCCGACTTGGTTAGCCAACATTGTTCCGGTGCCGAAGAAGGATGGCAGGATCCGAGTATGCGTGGATTTCAGGGACTTGAATAGAACTAGTCCGAAGGACAACTTTCCCTTGCCGCATATTGATGAGTTAGTGGACTTCACAGCGGGGCATGCTTTGCTTTCATTCATGGATGGATTCTCGGACTATAATCAGATAGCGATGGCACCTGAAGACCGGGAGAAGACTGCTTTCACCACCCCGTGGGGGACTTACTGCTACAGGGTGATGCCATTTGGGCTAAAGAATGCTGGAGCTACATATCAACGGGCCGCGACCACGATATTACATGACATGATCCACAAAGAGGTTGAGGTGTACGTGGATGACATGATTGTCAAGTTCAAAGAAAGAGAGGGCCATTACACCACTTTGCAAAAGTTTTTTCAAAGGATTAGAGAATTTCGGTTGTGGCTGAATCCTCAGAAGTGTACGTTCGGTGTTACAGCAGGAAAAATGCTGGGGTTTCTGATTACACAGAGAGGTATTGAAGTCGACCCTTCCAAAATCAAGGCCATCTTAGAAATGCCACCACCAAGGACTGAAAAGGAGGTGCGAGGCTTTCTGGGTAAAGTGCAATTCATAAGACGGTTTATCTCAAAATTAACCTTGACTTGTGAACCACTTTTTGGTCTCCTGAAGAAAGGAAAGAAATTCCAATGGGACGGCCGATGCCAAGCTGCTTTTGAACAGATCAAGGAATACTTACAGAACCCACCCGTGTTGTCACCGCCAGAGCCGGGGAGACCGTTGATTTTGTATCTTTCAATAACTGAGACTACAATGGGTTGCATGCTCGCGCAAGAATCAGAGGACAAAGTGGAGAGAGCCATCTACTACCTGAGCAAGAAGATGCTGGAGTATGAGACTCGCTACACACCGTTGGAAAAGGCTTGCTTAGCCTTGGTATGGGCCACCAGGAAGCTGCGACACTACCTGTTAGCTCACTCTGTAATGTTGGTTTCACGATTGGATCCCATCAAATATCTTTTCGAGAAATCGGCACTTACAGGTAGGCTAGCTCGTTGGTTGCTGTTGCTTTCCGAATTCGATCTAAAATATGTGATGCACAAGTCAGTCAAGGGAAGAGCAGTAGCAGAATTCTTAGCCGATCATCCAGTGGAAGGGGGTGAAGCAGTTGAGTACTTATTCCCAAATGAGGCCATTTTGCACATCGACGACGAGTTTTGGACGATGTACTTTGATGGAGCATCAAATCAATACGGGTATGGGATAGGAGTGCTGCTGATAACACCCGACAATTCCCGTATCCCCCTAGCCTTCAAACTCTGGTTCAAAGTCTCAAACAACGAAGCAGAATATGAGGCATGCATTGCCGGTCTAGAAGCAGCCCTGGAACTAGGGGCAAAACGGTTGGACATCATTGGGGACTCGAACCTTGTTGTATCTCAAGCGAAAGGAGATTGGAAAGTCAAAGAGGAAAAGATTATTGTGTATCACTAGACCTTGGACTTGTTAATTCCTCGATTTGAGAAGCTAAATTTTACTCATCTGTTAAGAGAGAACAACAGGTTCGCAGATTCGCTAGCAACTCTATCTTCCATGATAGACATCCCGTTTGGAGTCCGGATGCGTCTAGTCATTATCGACCAAAAATTTGTGCCGGCTTACGAGTCGATTGCTGCGATAGATGAGGTTCAAGATGAGAACCCCTGGTATTACGATATTTGGAATTTCTTGGAGAAGGAAGCATATCCACCAGGGGTAAATGTCAAGGATAAAAGGGCAATCAGAAGAATGGTCGTTCAGTTCATCATCTGCGGAGGTAAATTGTATAAGAGAGGTCATCTAGGAATGCATAAGCTGTGCGTTGAAGCTGAAGAATCAAAACGCCTGATGGAGGCCATCCATGGAGGGGAATGCAGTGCGCATATGAACAGGGTAATGCTAGCGCGTAAGATCCTCAGACAAGGTTACTATTGGTCCACCATGGAGGAGGATTGTATCGGCTTTGTTCGGCGATGCCACAAATGTCAGATCCATGCAAACCGCATGAACATCCCGCCGTCGAAGCTGTACAATATGACTTTCCCGTGGCCATTTTCAGTTTGGGGAATTGATGTGATGGGGCTGTCACGCCAAAAAGGTCTAATGGGCATGAGTTCATCCTAGTCGCGATAGATTATTTCACAAAGTGGGTTGAGGCCCAATCCTATGCGGTGTTAAAGGCTTCACATGTTGCGAAGTTTATCAGAAACAACATCATCTGTCGTTATGGAGTCCCAAACGAGGTCATTTCAAATAATGGTTCCCACTTCAAGAAAGAAGTGATTGACTTGTTGAAAAAATACAATGTGGCTTTTCATAAGTCATCCACCTATTGGCCGTAGACCAATGGAGCGGTCGAGGCCGCCAACAAGAATATCAAACACATATTGCAAAAAATGGTGGAAACCTATCGGGATTGGCCAGATAAGCTGCCATTTGCTTTGTGGGGCTACCGGACTTCAATTAGAACGTCTACTGGGGCGACTCCGTATTCATTAGTTTATGGGATGGAGGCCGTTTTACCTATCGAGATTAAAGTTCCGTCTTTGCGAGTACTGGCTGAGTGTCAGATAGCCAAAGCAGATTGGCAGCAGAGCAGATTTGAAGAACTCATGCTCTTTGACGAGCGCAGACTGAAAGCACTGTACCATGTTCAAGGTTATCAGCGCAGAATTGCCAGGGATTTTAACAAGAAAGTTAAGTCCAAGAATCTGAAAGAAGGAGATTTGGTGCTCAAGGACAACCGAGCTCCTATCCACGACCCAAGGGGCAAGTTCAAACCCAATTGGACTGGTCCCTACATCATTAAAGCTATCTGGTCAGGTGGAGCTGTGGTTCTGATGGACCTAGATGGCCTAGAGTTCTCACAGCCGATCAATATGGACAAGTTGAAGAAATATTATCCCTGAAAGGCTCGCTAGGCCGAAAACCCGAAAGGGCGACCTAGGCAAAACTCAGAGCACAAAAAATTTGAAATTATAAAAACTGAGCTCGCAAGGTTGAAAACCCGCAAAGGGCGGCCTTGGCAAAAGTTAGAGCGTAAAAGGAGAGTGAAAATACTCGAGCGAACCTAAGCCTGAACTACGTAAGGCTTGATTCCCATCTTTGGGATACGTAGGCAACTTCATCCTGAAGTTCAGCCATAAACTTTTCCCCGATCAACTTTGTCTATTTGATCATCTCGGTCATCTTTGTCTATTCAACATTCAAGAGTTCAGTTATGATCTCCGGTGCAGTGCTTTTCAGACTAGGGGCAACTTTTCGTTGTTGTGCTGTGCAGTGCTGCGGTACTATTCAGACTAGGGGCAACTTTTCAGTTGCTGGGGATCCGGGGTTGTGCATCACGGTGATAGATTTCAGGCGTATCTAGTCCTGATCCATATCGAAAATGGTTTTGAAAAGTTTTAATAAAAGTTGACTGTGTTCAAAATTAATCTTTTTACAACTTAGACCATTTTTGGACCAAAGCGAAAAATTTTCAGTACCCACAACCTTTCATTTCATTGATTTCAATACAGAGTTCTCCTGCTCTTGCATACAAATTGAAGTTACTTTTGGCTACAATCATAAAGAAAACTTGAAAGTACTAATAAAGCAATAAATCTGGGGCGTAGATAAGTCAGGTGTTCCTACGCCCTCTCCTAGAGCTGGTCGAAGCCTCCGATGCCAAAGTGGGCCCCACCTGTGCCTCTTCATTGAGCCAATCCAAGCACTCATCAGACAAAGTGCAACTGAAAGTAGGAGCGGGGGTCAGGAGCTCTCTAGTCCTCTATGCTATGGCATACCGGGCAAGCTGTGCGCCTCGAACCGGGAATGCAACAGGGTACTCTATCCCCTCTGGCGGGCAAGTCTGATCATGTCCGAACTGGCGCTGGAACCGGAACGGAAAATAGAAGACACAGTGTGTCATGCCAATCAATTGAATCCCAGGTTGACGGGTCATGTTGTAACTCATTGCCGGCAGATTGAGCCAAGGGCAGCGCCAAGCGATGCGGTTTGCGGACAAACTGCACATCCAGTTGTACCACCACCCCTCATCCAGGGCATCGACTAGGCATTGTCGGAAAAAGTAGCCGCGAGTTAAGTATGCTGGGCAAGACTCCACAATTTGTAACTTGTCCATCAACCACACTTGGGGAGGGATGAAAAATGAGAGAATAAAAAATAGAGAGATGTACGATGAGAGAAAAGTAAGAAAAGGGTTTTGTGAGAAAAACCGAGCCTGAGGGCCGAGTGATGTGAGCAATACATATGTGAGTTTGGGTGGGAAACATTACCTGCAATAGTAGTGGACTCCCCGCAAGCCTAGCCGTCTCCCGGCAATGGAAAGCATCCAAGCCCATCAATGTCTCAGCCAATGTCATGGCGATGCAGCTTTTGCCCTCCTTCAAACCCTGGGCAACCTCGATCAACCGGACACTGAATCCACCGGAGCCCGGGGCAAGTAAGAAATGAGATAGCAAGCATAGGCAAAGCGCGTGTCGTCGATAGCCCTGCCAATAATGGTCGCCGCGGTCGCCAACATCAGAAAACCGGCAAACCAAGCTTGGGATGTCCAGCTCCCCGTCATGAATCAATGATCGAGCATTATGCAAAGTGAGGCCGCACATTTGTCCTAGGGCTTGGACGTGGCCAAATCGGAGTTGAGGCAAGATTTCCTCGTTACGCTCGGACTCCATCAAAGCTTAGAAATCCTCGAAGGTAGGACACATCTCTTGCCCGCTAAAGCTAAAGACATGTGTTACCGGGTTCCAAAACCTTGCCGCGGCATGGAGGAAAGGAAGATGCAGCGGGGTACGGCCCAGCGTGAATAGCCATTCAAGCCGAAGCCCCAGAAGTTCTACTTTTCCGAGCCATCTAGAGAAGTGATCCAGTTTGTGAGGTTTTGGGCAAGGAGTGCTTCCATTTGGTGCAAATTTGAGCTGAAATGAAGAGAATCCCGAAGCTGGAACTCATATAGAAGATAAGGTAGTGAGTAGATGACAGATGTCGTCATTTCAGAGAGTCTGCCATCGATGGCCGGCAGTGGCTTATCAGTGGCCAGCAGTGGCACACTGATGGCCGGCAAGGCCCCATTGATGGCCGGCACCACTCCCCTCTTGCTCATTGGCTCCCTCACTGAAGACCCAGTTGTCCGTTGCAGTGGAGTCCTGTTCCTTGTGTCTTTCAAGGTCTTGTTTTGTCCTGTTGGACTTTGTCGTGTCTTGTTTAAGACGTATTATTTTCTTTTTCTATGTCAGGTTGTAATTATCTTCCTTTCATTTATCGAGTTATTGCAATTTGCTTATCGAGTTGTAAACTTACCAGCCTTTGTTTTGTTTATCGAGTTGTTTTGTTATTAGTCAGCTCACTACCTGATTAGTGCAATCTGAGCGTTTGGTTTCCAAAACAAGACTTCGATTTCATTTACATTGTTGTGTAAAATAATGCGATGCATAAAATGTTCAAACGAAACACTTTTCTAACAAAAAGGCTGTTTTCATTCCGTCATAGTTTCTTTTTTACAAAAGAGATTGGTTTCAAAATAAACCTGCTTAACGCAGTACAATGTGCAAAACTACTAATAAAAAGGAAAATAAAACAAAAAGAAGATCAGCATCTGAAGTAGCAAAATGTCTGGATTACTGCCGGTGGCCTCAAGTGCAGGAATCCGTCCTAGTCCTCTTCCTGGACGAAGGTCCAGGACCTCCACCGTCAGCATCTGACTCTGAATCTGACTGCTGACTCATCACCTCCTCGTCCGACTCATCATCATCAGGGGCAGGCCCCCGTGAACTAGTCCCTCGCCCTGCTCCCTCTGCTGCTCGAGGAGGTGCTGAAGGGCCCGCCCCTGCTCCTGCTGGAACATTCGATGGGCCTGGCGGCAAGAAAGGAATCTGAAAGAGGAACAATCTATCAAAATGCATTAGTAATCAAAATGTATCAGATGCAGAAAAGAAAAATGATGTACTGTGAATATTGAATGATTTGTAGTGAATGTATACCGTGAGTGGTGTATGGGAACAATGTATCAGATCAATGCAGTGTGCAAGCTGTACAAATGATGGTGTGTTAAGAAAAGACTTCATGGCACGAAGTGCAGTTCGAACGAACTTACCGGAATGTTGTAGATACTGAGTAGGTCTATGCTCGTCTGCAGCATCCCCATCACTGAAGCCGTCATCGCCAGAGACTGACGAGTGTACTCATTGGGAGCCTGCAAAAATGATTGAAATCATTAGTACTCTGCAGAATATCAAGTGAAATGACTGTACAAGGGATGACAGTGTAGTATATACCGGAGTCGAGCCATAACCTCCGACAAGCTCGTGACCAACTGGAGGAGGAGCAAAGGGAACCTGATAAATCTCTCCAGCTTACCCTCGAAGTGTCATAGTAGCAGGCAGCACTGGCCATCCAGACCCCTGTCTCTCCTCAGGACCTCTCCTCCTACGAGACTTTGTCGCTCCGCCTCTGCCTCTCGTAGCCGGAGCCCTCGCTCCCTCTCCTCCTCGGACACCAGTCAAAGGCGGCATCAGATGTGTCTGAATGAAGGTCGCGTAGTCGCCCTCGACACGGAAGTAATCTGTCTCCAGCCCTACCATGAACTGGATTACCTGGTCGACGGATAACATGTGTGTCTCCCTCATCGATAGTGGAGACGCCATCGGTACAAATGGGGCAGGCAACCCCAAAGTCTGACGCACAAAGCGCTCACTCAGAAACAAGGCCCGACAGATCGGCTCCTCGAAGAGGATACGGTACTGAGACATGTTCTGGGCAACGCGATACTGATCCCGGAGTCCTAACAGAATCATCTCCCATGGTCGCCATGTAATCTGAGAAAGAAAACCAATGAGATGATCAGTCGTCAAATAACTAAAGCGGGTGCATTGGGTTAATTGAAATAATCTTATTGCAGACTTACCTCACGTGCTGTGACTATGTCAAAATACTGCCGGAAGAACATGAAGTTCTCCCGGGTCCTACGACGGAGCGGACCGTCATATACATCAGAGAATGGAACTGTCACTGCAGTCTCCTCCACCGGATCTGGAGCAAGCGCCGGGAAGTATGCATATACCCAAAGCTGTTGAACAGATGCGATCAGTACAGCGTATGAACAAGAATACAGAATGCAGTACAGTACATAACACATGCAGGCCTAGAAAGGCGAACATTAGATCCTATGCATATAGTGTATCATGAGCACTGTGCAGATCCTGTGTGTGCAGTGTATGGTGTGTAGTGTGCAGCATGTATGGTGTACTGAAAATGCAAAGCAGAAAGCATACAGTGTGACAGTGAGTACGGAGAGTATAAATGTTGAACAAAGCAAAACATACAAATGCTAAGCAAAGTAATGAAAAGGGGAACTAGGTTGTGTACCTCCCAAGCTCGCCAATAGCCTCCAACCACCCTCCCATACATCCAAGAAGTGGAGCTCATGTTTCCATAAAGAGTGGTGAGGCCGGCTGCGCCCCAGTTGTAGGAGCGGACCCACGGAAGCACCACCATGGCGCTCAAGAAGTACAAACCCACAGTATTCCACCTATTCGAAAACAGGGTGGTACCACAAAGGAACAGGAGGAAGCCCCTGGCGTACTGCTCCACTCCCTCATCGGTCTCAGGATCATCCCCGCGGAAATGCTCCTCGAACCAAGAGTATCTAACCATACCCGCTCGAGCAAGGGGTGGACGTGCTCAAAGCAACACGTCCCATGCGGCCACCCACTCCCCCATGTCGGGATCTAGGGGAATCGGATCACCTCCTACACCCAGACCGGTGATCATAGCAAAATCAAAAGGAGTCATGGTCATCTCCCCTGCTGTGGAAAAATGGAAGGAATTAGTGGTGTCCCACCACCTCTCCACAAGAGCCCCCAGGAGAGGGCGACTCGCTGTAACCCGCGTCAGGCCGCAGCAAAATATACCGAAGCCGGTCTCGTTGACAATCCGACGGACCCCCGTGGAGAGCACATCGTACCAGTCGCGAGCGGTCGTAGCGCCGTAGCCTCAAAAGGACCGAGAGCCCTCCTGTTGAAAATACAATTTCAAATCAAATCAGTGGTGTATTGAAAACAGATGTCCAAATCAAATGAGTAGTGTATTGACGATGCAGTTCAAACCAAATCAGCACAATTCAAATCAGATCAGTAGTGCATTGAAAATACAGTTCAGATCAGATTAGTGATGTATAGAAAATACAGTTGCATCCAGAGCAGTGATGTGTCAAAGATGCATTCGAATTCAGAATAGTGACGCATGAGATGCGGTTATGAGCAGTATATACAGGGTAGTAATTTGTAAGGTACATTCAAGAGCAGATCAGCAATGCATGAAATGCAGTCAGATCAAAGCATGCGATGCAATCAGATCGAAACAACGCAAGAGATGTAGGTATTCGAAAGTAATACTACAGAAAAACAGAGGTGGTACCTCCACGACAATGGCCGACAAGTGAGACATCAACTCTCTCAATAAGAGGTCGTCTGGAACATCCTCATCAAAATCGATAAAGGTATGGATGCCTCCTGCCACTGGAATGATGTGAGTCTCCGGATGGTACACCACAGGGTCAAAGGGACGTACGTCCAATGGTAACGGCTGAGGCTCAGCCGCAAACTTTGCCGCTAACTCTACTGGAGGCAGTGCGGGGAAACCCTCGTCATGAGGCACATCGTCAGCCATCTGAGATGGATGCAAAAGAATGATGCGAAAATGAGCAAGAATGATGCGAAAATGAGCAAAATGATGAAATTTAGAATAAACTCAAACCCTAAGAGAGAGAAAATTCAAGAAAAGTTGAAAAACTCGGGAAAGTGAACTAACCTCAAGAGAAGATCGGGGGAGATGATCCTTGAATGCGGGAAATGATGAAAGAAGCCTCAGATGCAATTTCTAATCGGTTCAAATCGAAGAAAACCAAGAATCCTTAGTGATGCAAGGTTGTATAGGGTGTTGGGAAACGCGTAAAATGCTCGAATCTAGAGAGAAGGCACACCTAGGAAGGAAGGAAATTGATTTCTATGGAAGGGTTTGTGAAGAAATGGGTTGGTTTTGAGCCTATTTAAAGACCCACGGCTTAAAAGCCCTTTTTGCCCGAATCTGCCACCGATGGCCGGCAGGGGCACATCAGTGGCCGGCAGCATGATGTCTATGGCCGGCGGTAAGTAATGATGGCCGGCAGTGGCCGGTGGTTGTCCCTAGTGACCAGTAAGCCTTCTCCAGCTTTCCTGGCCTATTTGATCTTGGAATCTGTTCCCGGGTCCCAATAATCCCGCGGGATGCTCAAAACTTGATTCGAAACGCCTCCGTGGGAGCTCGGGAATCACGTCCTCAATATACGATGGTTTACACCCATCAACGCGCACGAGGTGTATCCTTTTGACGACGCATCCCAAACCCTTCGGGAGGTAAACTAGAGGTCTCCTTTTAAGATGCCTTTATTAAGCATCTTTCTCTTTTGTTGGTGCCAATTAGCATTCGTCTGTTACAATAAACGCCCATCTAGTTCACATGCATTGTTTTGCATATCTCTAAAATGCATTGTCATGCGTTTTCTCTATCATGCATTGTCATGCATTCTCCTTATCACGCATCGTCATGCGCACCTTACTTGCATTGTTATGCATTTCCTTATCCCTATTATGCATTGTCACGCATTTCCTCTATCATGCATTGTCACGCATTTCCTTGTCACACATCATTATGCACTTCCTTATCGTGAGTTGTCTTAATTTGCTTGCTTTACACATTGCTTGCGTTACTGCATGCTTTACTTACATGTGTTTAGGCATCTTACAGCAGGTTACACATTGCTTGCGTCATTGCATGCTTTACTGACATGTGTTCATTCCTGCTATACACATTGCTTGCATTACTGCATGCTTTACTTACATGTGTATATGTATTTCCAGGTGGTTACACATTGTGCACATTTCGGCGTGTGCTTTACTGATATGTGTTCATACCTTTGCTTGCTTTACACATTGCTTGCGTTACTGCATGCTTTACTTACATGTGTTTAGGTATCTTACAGGAGGTTACACATTGCTTGCGTTACTGCATGCTTTACTTACATGTGTATATGTATTTCCAGGTGGTTACACATTGTGCACATTTCGGCGTGTGCTTTACTGATATGTGTTCATACGTTTGCTTACCTTACACATTGCCTGCGTTAATCCCGCATGCTTTACTTACATGTGTTCGATTCCTTCACACATTGTACACGTTGTCACATGTGCTTTACTTACATGTGTTCAAATTCCTGCTTCACACATTGCATGCGTTTCTGCGTGTGCTTTACTTACATGTGTTTATGCACACTTCACATGCGTTGTCACACACTTTTTCAAATGCATTGTTATGCATGTTTCTAACGATATTGTACCTGTTAAGTTCATTTCTTTTTCAAGCACGATATTGTATGTACGGTTCATTTGAAGCTGGCATGGCTAGACGAGCCGCACAGGTATTGTATGCACTCCGCGTGAAACGTGGTAAGAATTGCATAATTTTCTTACATCCTTCCTGTCGGAATATGTAGGACTGTTGTTCACCTGCTTAAAACTGTTGCATGATTTGCTTCATTACAGCATTCTTGGCATGATTATTAGTCATGCTCTTGCATCTTGCATACCGTTTGCATTTTGCCCCAACCTCCGAGCGCATCTCTGCATGCCTATATTGATTGATTGTCTGAGTCTTCGGCCTTGTCAAAAATGGGTCGTCTCTGGGCTTTGACACTCACTCCCGTCACTTTGTGACTGTTGAGTTCTGTCAAAGAGGGGCAACTGTAGACACCCCATTTTTGACCGTCCTCAAGACTTGGTTGTGCTTGTAGGTACACCTGACAACTAGTTCGATTGCTCGCTGAGTACTCGACTGTCGCGGCGGAACGTCACCGGTTCGAGCTTCCCAGACCTTGTATCCTTTCTGCCCCTTTCTTGGACCTTGCTTAGGTCCTTTCTTAGTGGACCTTTTAGTGCACTGCCGGCCATGTCTTTGTGCCTGCCGACCATTGATGATGCCCTGCCGGCCATCTTTGTGCCACTGCCGGCCATTGGTGATGGCCGGCACCCCCCCTGTCTCAGCTGGTTTTCCTCCAGATCTTTTGAGCCAGTTGGTTTTTTGTTTGCTCCCCTCCATACACGTGTATGGAGGGATGGAACCCTTGTAAAGCTTCTTGAAGAAGCTTTAGCTTTGCATTCCTCTATATAAGGAGAGGGCCTCTCTCCTTAACAGAGGTTCAGCACTTTGACAAGAGATATAGCTCTCTCTCTCTCTATATTTCTTGCTCTCTCTCTGTATTGTTGTTGTTTTAGTCCCTTTTCCTTGCACTTTTGCACTACAACACATAGAGATACACCACCACCATTGGACCAAGCTTCTTGGGAGGTCTTCTTGAGGTCTAAAAGTGAGTTTCTACCCCCTGAAGTTGCTGGTTTCGAAGAGAGTCTTCAAGGGTGAGTATTTTTCCCATTTTAGCACTTTCTTGTACCTTGTTTTAGCCTTTCTTGCATATTGATTTAGGCCTTCCTTATAACTGAAAAAAGTCTTGTATTTAAGTACTTTTGAAGTTTGTTTAAGGTCATTTTGCTGTTAGGAGTGTGTAACTCTCTTGCATGCTTTATTTGGCTTTGTTTTAAGCCATTCCTTGAGGCCTCCGAGCTAGCCTTGGTTTGGCCTTCTTACCACTGAAATCCAATGGATTTTTAGTAGTAGAGGTGTGGTTTTGAGGTCCTTAATTAGAGGGGGTGGCCCCCTCTCTTTTGGTTCCTCTTTGCTTACATTTTTGGCCTTCCAAAGGACCATCCCTCCATGCATTTTTGAGGCTTGGTTCAGGCCTATTTTTGTGACTTTTAGGACCTGCCTTGGCCCTGTCCATGGCTGGTTTGGTCATATTTTGCATGCATCTAGTATGTGTGGTGTAACTCCATTCATAGCTCATCAAAGTAGCATGTGTACTTAGCTTGTGTTGAGTCCATTTCAGTGGGTTTTTGGTGATGTTTTACCATGCCATGAATCTGTTTTGGGTTGGTTTTGTCACTCCATGCTTGCATGATACACTTGTAGTGTAAATCCCCTAAACTAGCTTCATATGCTCCATGCTTTGCCATGTCATGTTAGCTTGTTTGGTTTACATTTCAGCATTTATTTGGTCATCATTTGGCATGTCATGACCCTATCCATAGTTGGTTTGATCATACTTTGCATGCTCCATATAGGTGTAGAACAAATCTTGTTTTCTAGCCCTTTGTGCATGATGTTTTGACTCATCATACTAGCATATTTTGGCTTTGCTCTAACATGATTCTATGCTTATTTTGGACTGCTCTAGGACTGTTTTGAGCTTCCATGGCCATATCACTCATGCTTTGTATAGCTATAGTGTAAATGCTTAGGTTAGTCTTGGGTTTTGGGGCCCCTACCATGCCATACATGTGATGTTTGCATGCTTTGCCCTCATTCCATATGCTATTTCAGTCCATGAAATGTTGTCATACACTTGCATTTGACATGCCTTGAATGCTTTATAGAGCTTGTGCTTTATGCCTCAAGAATTGACTTTTGTACATGCCATTAAGCCTAAGCCTTTGGCTCATCATTTCAGTGCATTTTGGGTCTTATTATACCATGATGTAACTCTGTTTTATGTTGTCTAAGTCATGCCATGATTGGTTCCAATAGGTGTAGTGCATTGCCTCTTTAAAGCCTTGCATGCTCCATGTTTTTGGCTTTGTGTTCTAGCCTATGTTGGCTAGCTTTGCGCTTAGTTTTGGTCTTGTTTGGACCTACCCTAGGACTGTTTTAGGTCCCCTCGGCCCCTTGGGGTTTGCCTTGTATGGCCATGGCTTAAGTCCCTTTGTTTACTTTGAGCTTTGAGCATCATAATATGCTATGCTTGCATTGTTGATTTGATTTGGCATCACTTTACATGAGATTTCAGAGCTTACCTCATTGTCATACATCTGTGTTTGTTGCTCCTTAAGTGTGCTTAATAGTTGTCCTCTTTGTGCCTTAATACTTGAGCCACTCGGCATACATGTTTGCCTTGTCATTTCATGTTTTTCATGCCATCAATTCATCGCTTTTGGCCACTGATTTGGGCTTAGTTGAGAGCTGCCCACATTAGTTTAAGTCCATCCCTTTGCATGTTGTCGCATGCCTGTCTTGCATATTGTTGTATGCTTGCTCCATCTTCACATGTTGTCGCATGCTAGCCCCATTACATGTTGTTGCATGTTCATGTTGCATTTTGTCATGTTGTCCAAAGTTGTCACCTCACATCATGCCTATGTGCTTGTTGCATGTCATTAGCCTTGTTAGGTTATTCATATTGCATGTTTGCCATGCTTACATGTTGTATTGTTTGGATTAAGTATTAATCCGAGCACGAGGAACGAGGGGCATTTCATACTCCGAGTGATGGAACGTGTCTCAATTCTCGGTCGCCGAAGCTCTTGATGATTCATGATAGAGTTCTAGGCTTTACTTGCTTCATTTGTGCATTCATTTTCATATTGATTTGCACAAGTTGGATCTTTGGCCATCATGCATCGGGATGCGTGATTGATGGTCGTGGATCCGACTAGGCCTCTCCCTTGGTGTTTTGAGGTGATTTGGGGTGGCATAGTGCATATACACCCTTGGGAAACCCTCCATTTTCTCTATTTTGTGCTTTGTTGCAGCTTGGTGTCACAGCACACCAGTGGCTGGCAGTGCACCACTGATGGCCGGCAGACTCTCATCCTTGGCCGGCAGTGCCCTATTGTTGGCCGACAGTGCTCCTTTCATGGCCGGCAGGCCACTGGTGAATCCCCCAGCAGTGTTTTGGTAAGTTCCAACAACAAACACTGGAAGACACCCTGCAAACAGAGCCTCTAAAGAGCAACCGGAAGGTGTTTCGAGGCGAAGAACCGAAGCGAGCATGCATACCTTCCTCTTCTCCAAATAGAGCTGGAATAGCATTCATTTACTGCTTACTTGTTAGTTAGTAGTTGTGTAATAATTAGTTGTAGCTAGTTATTAATTCAGTTTTGTAATCATTAATTAGCTCGTGAGTTAGTTAATTAGGCGGCTTGTATTATTTATTCGGACCCTCCGAGCGAGGGCAACATTGTAATAAGTGTGCGTGTGTGTGATGTATGTCTTCCAACCCCACGTCTTTCTCCCTTTTATTTACCAGCTTATGATGGTTAGATTAGGGCATGTTTCAATTAGCATACTTATGTTCGCATGTTTGCATTCATTCATCTGTCTTGCATGTACCGGGCTCAGCGCATCATACTAACTGCATTGTATTTCAAAGTTGAATACGTGTTAGCTGTAGCATCATCATATGCCATCTTAGAATAGCCGAGCCTACTATAGTTGCATTTTTGCATGTGTTGCATTAGGCATCTCAGCATAGTTAGGATTCATGCATGGATTTCTAACATAGCTTCTGTTTTGGCTTGGAGTGCTAGGTAAGCTCTTATGCTTTAGCATCTTGCATGCGTGTGATTGTTGCCATATTAGCATGCTTACCATGAGGCTATATGCTTATGTGATATACCTGCCTGAATGCCTGTGGGTGAAGGTTGGGTTATTTGGATTGGAACAATGCATTGACTGTGAGTTTTAAGCCCATTAGATAGTGGCAAATCATCTCGTTTTCTAAAGCCTACCTGAGGGTGGCAAATCCACGTCTTAGCCTACTTGTGAGTAGCACCATCAAACCGTTTTCAAAACAAACATGAGATGCGTTGTTCCAATTCAGGCGATCCAGTCTATACTTGTATGCTGTGCGCATCACATAGTAATTCTAGGCTAATAACCGGAATAAGAACACATAATGTTTTCAAAACTCGATATCATGGTTAGTAGAGGCCGATCTTTGATCGGACGAGCGGGGGTGCTCACGAAGTGACCTTCCCCAATCATACCCAAGTTCCCGAGCCGAGGCAACTTTGGTGATGACAGACACGTGGCCTTAGGCAACGAGTCAGGGTTTCCTAAATTCCCCCAAAAACAAAATATTTAGGTAGCGACTCTGTATCTGGCAAAGCAGTCCATGTTTGGCACTTCTTTCAAAAAAATCTGTTTTCAAAAACGATTTGCCAGATTTGGACTCTTTGATGATTCATTGGTCTTGCATTACACTCTGTGAGATTAGATACAGGACCGTGAGATTGAGTCCTGAACTGTAGTGAGCCCAAAATGAACAAAACGGGGATTCCCTCCCGGGACGTTTGGGGACATCTACAGTGTCAAGGCCGCGCCTCACGCTCCAGTTAAGCCAAATTGTTTGGCCGTGTTAAAAGCACCCCCTCAAGGCGTGATCAATGTGATCCATGGTATTATCAAGCCAGCACGGGTATGTAAGTTCCAAGGATGATCAAAAAAACAGAACATATGAGGGAAGTCCTGTTAGTTCAACCCGCGGTCAAAAAGAGCAAAACCGAGGTCAAAGATGTGCTCAGCTTTTCAAGCCGAGATCTTGAATGAATTCAAACACCGCATAATGACGCTCTAGTGGTCACCTTTCACGTCAGGGACTTTGACGTTAGGCGTATTCTGATTGACCAAGGCAACTCAATCGAAATAATATACTACGACGCCTTCAAGCAACTCAATCTAAGTGATAAAGACTTGGCCTTAGCGACCTCGCCACTGGTCGGTTTCAACTCGTAACCGGAGTGGCCCATAGAAAAGATCATCTTACTAGTCAAAACCAGATCTGTGGTCAAGTAGTTGGAGTTCTAGGTGTTGAAAGTGCCTTCCACATACAATCTAATCCTAGGCAGAGGATGGCTTCATGCCATGCAAGCAGTGGCTTCGACCTACCACCAAGTTATAAGGTTTTCCTCTGCTACGGGGATGATTAAAGAAATCTGGGGTGATCAAGTCATGTCCAAGTAGTGTTTCGTGGCTATAAATGGGAACCGAGCAGCCAAAGGCTTCGTGCAAATGATCGAAGGACCAGAAGATCAAAGTGTCCTGGATGATGTGGATACCAAAGCCGAATAAAAGGTTGTTAAAGACTTGGTGGAGGTAAGGATCAACGAGGGTAATCTTGAGAAGTTCTTTCTGTGGGGATCCAGCCTGACCCCCAAGAACGGCTGAAGATGGTTGAGTTTTTGGTGGCGAATATCAAAATGTTTGCATAGACACCTTACGACATGCCTGGCGTCGATCCAGACTTCATTTTCCACCAACTCAACGTCTTTCCGGATGCCCGGCCTGTCATTCAAAGAACGCGGAGATCAGCGCTTCATCACGCCGAGATAGTGGCAGAAGAGGTCAAAAACTTGCTTGAAGCGAGGGCAATCCAGGAAGTGCACTATTCTCGGTGGGTTTCCAACACGATCGTGGTGCCAAAGAAGAACGGAAAATGGCGAGTTTGTGTGGACTACAAGACGGTCAACTGCGCTTGCCCCAAAGACAGTTTCCTCTTGCCCAGAATCGACCAACTGGTGGACCTTACAACCGGACACAACTAACTCAACTTCTTGGACGCTTACCGCGGTTATCATCAGATCGCCATGCAAGAGCCTGATCAGGAAGTTACCTCTTTCATAATGCCAAAAGGGGTTGTTCTGCTACCGGGTTATGCCCTTTAGGTTAAAGAACGTCGAGGCGACCTTTCAAAGGATGGTCACGAAGATGTTCGCTCCCTTGCTCGGCCGAACAATAGAGGCCTATATCAACGACATGGTCGTAAAGAGCAAACGTGAGGCCGACCACCTGTCTGACTTGGCAGAGACGTTTGTTAGTCTTAAACAAGACCAGTTGCGTCTGAACGTGTCGAAATGTGCCTTCGTCATGGGGTCGGGGGAAATTCTTGGGCTTTCTCGTCACCAACCGTAGCATCGAGGCGGATCCCTCCCAAATCAAGGCCATACAAGAATTGAAACAGCCTAACTCAGCGAAGGGCGTGTAACATCTTGCCAGGATAGTAGCCGCGTTTAACTGATTTATAAGCCAGTCATCAGATCGTTGCTGCCCTTTCTTCCGAGCCTTGAAGTTTAAGTTTTCATGGGACAAAGAATGCGAGAGAGCCTTAGCCGAGCTGAAGACATACCTATCTTCCGTTCCACTCTTGGCCATGCCGAAGCACGGCGAAGAACTCTATCTTTATCTGGCCGTTTTTCAACATGCCGTAACTGCAGTACTTGTTCGGGCAGAAGGCATCCAACATCTACCAATCTTCTACGTGAGCAAAACCATGCTCCCAACAAAGTTGAGATACTTGCCAATGAAGAAACTTGCCTTGGCACTAATGATGGCCTTAAGGAAATTGGCGCATTACTTTCATGCTCACACGATCGTGGTGCTGATCGAGTTCCCTTTGAAAGCCTTGTTTGAGTAGACAGACTTCTTTGGCCGAATCTTGAAGTGGGCAGTCGAGTTAAGGCAATTCGACGTCAAGTTTTAACCTCGAACTGCCATCAAAGCCCAAGCATTGGCCGACTTCGTTGCGGAATTCTTGCCCGAAATTCATCTAGTTTGCCCAATTGATCTTAGCGACGCAATCGGGCTGCAGAGGGTAGGCACGACAGAAATTGCACAGCCTCCCATCCTACCGAATATTGAAGAAGACGTGGAAGTTGCGCGCCCGTCTATAGACCCATCACTTGGAGGCCCACTTCACCCCAGCAATGCGCCGTCGGATTTGGGAATAATGAGACAACCTGTTGGATCCAACACTGCATCGCCAAGGGGGGATGAAGGCATGTTTGTTGCAATCGTCAAAGGTGCGCTCGCCGCGAAAGTAGCCAAACAGCCGAGCAATTCTGATCACCTGAACCTCCAAATGTCCCAGGACCCCGTAGAATGTTGGAAGCTTTTCATCGGCGAAATGTGGAAACTTTTTGTCAATAGCGCCTCAAATAGGCATGGAGCCGGCTGGGAGTAGTCTTGATCTCCCCAGACGAATTGACCATTGAACATTCCGTCACACTGGGATTTCCTGCGTCAAACAACAAGGCTGAATATGAAGTGCTGCTAGTCGGACTAAAAAGCGCACTCCAAATGCAAGCATTTGAGCTAATGGTATATAGTGTTTCCCAACTCGTTGTAAATCAAGTATCTGGGGAATACGAAGCCAAAGATGACAGAATGGCCAAGTACCAAACTTTGCTAAGAGAGAAAATCAAGAAATTCCAAGCCATAAGAGTCTAACAAATTGGCCGAGAAGATAACGGCCGGGTAGATGAGTTAGCCGGCTTAGCCTCCATGGCCGATAGATCAACCCCCAGCCCTCTCCTGATTGAATTCCTCTCAAGACCCAGCATTGAAGACTCAGAGCAGATGAAAGTTCTCTACAATGAGCTAGGTCCTTCTTGGATGGACCGTATCATCATTTTCCTTAAAAAAAGGATCTTGCCAACCGACAAGAAAGAGGCACACAAAGTCCGGGTGAAGTTTGAGCAATTTTGGCTCTCTCTATCCGGTGCTTTGTATAAGAAGTCATTCACCAGTCCATACCTCAAGCGCATTCACCCAAACAAAGTCGATGCTTTCCTTTACGAAAATCACAAAGGCATGTGTGGAAGCCACATCGGCGGGAGATCTTTAGCCTACCGCGCTATTTCGCAAGGATACTGGTGGCCGTGTATGCAGGGAGATGCATAGAAATATGTGAGGAAAGGCGAGAAGTGCTAGAAGTTCGCCCACCAAATTTATCAACCGGCCAGAGAGCTCCTTCCTCTCACAAGTCCTTGGCCTTTCGCAACGTGGGGGCTTGACATAGTGGGACCACTTCCAATCGCGCTGGGCAATCGCAAGTTCTTCATAGCGGCGATGGACTACTTCACCAAATGGGTCAAAGCCGAGCCCTTGGCGACAATTAAAGAAAAAGATGTAAAGAAGTTCGCCTGGTAGAACGTGATAACACGGTTTGGAGTCCCCAAGACTTTGATCTCTGACAATGGCACCCAATTTGATGGACAGTTGTTCAGAGGATTTTGTGAGGAACTAAAGATAGAATTCTATAATTCCACACGAGCCTACCCTCAGCCAACGGCCAAGCCGAAGCATCAAATAAGACCATTCTAGATGGGCTGAAGAAAAGGTTAGAGAAAGCTAAAGGAAAGTGGGCCGAGGAACTTTCAAATGTCCTCTAGGCTTACCAAACAACACTAAGACGGTTGACTAGGGAGACGCCTTTTGCCTTGGCATATGGCATGGAGGCAGTCATCTCATTGGAAATAGGTATGTCCATCATCCGCAGCGAAAATTTTGAGCCCAACTTAAACGCCGAAGCCATTGGCCTAGAATTGGACCTTGCAGAAAAACGCCGAGAAAAGGCGTTGATCCATGTTGCAGTATATTAACAAGAACTGTCCAAAAAGTATAACAAAACAGTTCACCCCAGACCATTCAAAGTCGGGGATTGGGTCTTAAGGAAGGTGATGGGCAACACTCTAGTGTCGGGCGAAGGGAAGCTAGGGGCAAACTGGGAAGGGCCTTACAAGATAACCGGACTGGCGGGCAAGGGGGCAAGGGGGCATACCATCTAGAAGACTTGGATAGCAAAGCTATACCCCGGCCATGGAAAGTAGCCAATTTGAAGTTGTATTATTTTTCGTCTCAATCTTTGAATGTAATTTTTTGTAAAGGACAAGCATTCCCCTCCATTTACTGATGTAATTCTTTCAGTCACCATGTGGATTTATGAAAGCTTTATGTAATTGCAATGTATTATTGTACAGAGAAAATTTGTCGTGGTTAATGGATTGCAACGAACAAGGGGCAATTGTCCCCCAGCCGAGGAGATTTTGATCGATTCAGAGAGTTGATGAATTGTTCAACTCTAGGTTTGTCACCAAGGTGATTTTGCCCCGCTCAAAGAGTTGATGAATTGTTTAACTCAGTGCTTTTAGTCGAGATGATTTTGCTCGGCCCTTAGAGTTGATGAATTGTTCAACTCTATGCTTTTAGTCGAGATGATTTTGCCTGGCTCAAAGAGTTGATGAATTGTTCGACTCTAAACTTTTAGCTGAGATGATTTTGTTCGGCCCTAAGAGTTGATGAATTGTTCAACTCTAGGCTTTTAGCCGAGATGATTTTGTTCGGCCCCTTAGAGTTGATAAATTGTTCAACTCTACACTTTTAGCCGAGATGATTTTGCCCGGCTCAAAGAGTTGATGAATTGTTCAACTCTACGCTTTTAGCTGAGATGATTTTGCTCGGTCCTAAGAGTTGATGAATTCTTCAACTCTAGGCTTTTAGCCGAGATGATTTTTCTCGGCCCTTAGAGTTGATGAATTGTTCAACTCTACGCTTTTAGCCGAGATGATTTTGCCCGACTCAAAGAGTTGATGAATTGTTTGACTCTACGCTTTTAGCTGAGATGATTTTGCTCGGCCTTAAGAGTTGATGAATTGTTTAACTCTAGGCTTTTAGCCGAGATGATTTTTCTCGGCCCTTAGAGTTGGTAAATTGTTCAACTCTACGCTTTTAGCCGAGATGATTTTGCCTGGCTCAAAGAGTTGATGAATTGTTCAACGCTACACTTTTAGCTGAGATGATTTTGCTCGGCCCTAAGAGTTGATGAATTGTTCAACTCTAGATTTTTAGCCGAGATGATTTTTCTCAGCCCTTAGAGTTAATGAATTGTTCAACTCTACGCTTTTAGCTGAGATGATCTTGCTCGACTCAAAGAGTTGATGAATTGTTCAACTCTAAGCTTTTAGCCGATATAATTTTCCTCGGCCCTTAGAGTTGATGAATTGTTTAACTCTAAATTTTTAGCCGAGATGATTTTGCTCGGTCTTTAGAGTTGATGAACTGTTCAACTCTAGGCTTTTCGCCGAGGACTTTTGCCCAGCTGACATTTAGTAAACTGTTTCCAAGGCCAAGAATGTTGATGTTTGGTTCAACTTTTATTCTGACTAAGATGCTTCTCTCGGTTAAATCAATGTATAATTTGTCCTTTACGTATTGCGCGGTTAAAAGAAGAAACACAACATACATGGCAAGCATACAAGAGACAAGTTGGCAAAAAATTTCATTGATTGAGATTGTAAGTACAAAAGTTGGGGCAAGGAGCCCAGTTACAGAAAATCTCAAAAAGAAAACAAGAAAGGGCATAAATCTAAGCTAGGGGGAGAGGTTGGCGAATTTGTCTCCGAGTCTCTCTGTGGTAGCCTCCAGATCGACCACGGCAGTCCTTTCTTTGTCCCCGGTCTCTTTCTGACTGACCTCCTCCTCGGTCTCTTCCTCAGCTTCTTCGTCGGCCTCCTCTTGCAAAGAGTTGAAGACTTCATTAGCATAAGGTACCATATAGACTGGCAAGAAGGCAAGGGGAGGAGAGATGAACACCTCAATTTCAGATCCTTGGCCAAGTTTTTCATAAGCAGCCTTCCAACCGGACTTGAAGAAGATGTCCTTGGTGGCTTCAACTTGTTTGCTGTAGTTTTTTTCAACCTTCTTGAAGCCGAGGTTGTTGGCTTCGTCCACAGGCCCTTGTCTCGCTTTCTTCTCCTTTTCTAGCTTGGCTTTCAAAGCGTCACTCTCTTGCTCAGCCCTACCAAGCTGGCTAAGAAGCCTGGCATTGTCAGCGTTGGCGATGTCGAGAGAGGCCTTAGCTCGGCCAAGACGTTCTTGCCGACGTTATTCAATTTGGTCACTTTATGATGCAAATTGACAATGCGGTCCATGACGATATGTTGTTTTTGGATGGCTTGCAAGAAGTAAGAAAAAAGTTAGCCCGAGTAAAGAAGTAAACCAAGCAGAGACTTGATGAAATTCTAAATCATACCCTAGTCATGGACTTGACCACCGATTTCATGAGTTGGGTGTTAGGGACATGATCGCTCTCGGTCATATCGCTCGGCAACAACAACACTTTTGATAAATCAAAAGCCAAAAGGTGCTCCTTATCCCCCATTGACTGATGTGTTGGTCGGGATCTCTTTACTCCGGTGTTTGAACTCCGGCCTTCACGGAGGGGTGGACTCAGCATCCTGCACTCCTTGGTTAGTGCGTAGCTCAGCTACAAGCTCAGCAAAAGGATCAGCCGATCGGGCCCGCTTACCAGCACAACGAGACTCAGTATGTGGAGCGGCTGTGGAGGCCAAAGCAATCACGATCCCTAAACTCTAGCTGACGACTAGAGCATGAGGAGGAATGTTCAGTAGCTCGGTTAAAGTGGCGGGGATGAGGTTCTTAATCCGGCTATGTTTGGCCATTTCTTGCTCCTCAGTCAACCGTATTAGGGGCACGTCGGGTAGAGTTGGGTCAACTGGAAGTGAAGGCGTTCGAATGAAGTCTGTGACCTTACTTTTCTGGGGTACCGAATATCTGTAGGTCGGTACGTAGCCAAGAAGCTCGTGGCAATCTCGGTGCTGATATCTTAGCGCGGCTTTGATCGCCCCTTCCTTTGGATAAAGGTAATTGGCTTGTAATGCTTCAATAACTGCAAAAGGAAAGTAGTTAGCTTGGTACAAAGAATATTGGAAAAGTGAACAAGTTAGAGAGCTCGGCTTACAAGAAGAACCGAAGTTCTTGCTGATGTACCAATCGGGCACATCGGCAGTCTCATAATTGCCAGACACCCAGAAAAAATCGTCATCAAGCATATCTTTGTCCAGTGTACCGGTCACCAAAAGTTCTCAACCCAGCCTTATTTTTAGGTAATAATTGTACCCGTGCGCCGTGCATCCGAGCGTGTATTGACGCAAGATCTTGGCTAGGCCCAGATTTAAACCAAGCCGGTGGTTTAACTCGGCCATGCCGTTTATGATTCTGTAAATGTTAGTGGATAGTTATGTTGGAGCTAGCCTAGTGCATCTCAGGAACTCACAGATCAAGGGCTGTATAGGGAAGCGCAGTCCCCCCTTTACTATGCTCAGCACGGTGAAGGGGCAAGACTCCAGCTTACCCCATGGATTTATGTCCTCCTCACCGGGCTACAAATGCACATCGGCCAGGATGCTGTACTCTTCTCAGAACGTGGCCAGCACGCCCGGTGTGTTAACAAGGAAGCGGTAGCGCCCCATAGAAGGCCGACTTGTTTAACACAGCAGTGTTAAGTTGGCAAAGTATTGCAGGGTGGTTGCTCGATCCTTAAGAGCCCTTATGTTGGTGTGCCTAGACCCCTAAGACTCTGCAGTTAAAAACCAAGTGTAGGTGGTAGCGCATATGAGCCTGATTTTAGCTCGGCCACATCGAGCGCTCTTGGCAACTCGATCTATTGGTTAGCTCGGTCGTGCAAGCAGGCCAGATATTAGCCCGGTCACACAACCAAGTATCTAGTAACCCGGTTTTCCACCCCGACTCCACGAATGATGAATTTGCCCGGTTGAATAGATCTTTCAAATTGAAAAGATGCTTCGAGCCCAGCCAAACCCAGATCTGCGCCTGTTCATCACATGAGATGATGAACAGTGGGAAACATAGGGCATTTGAGCTTTTGGATATCAAATAACAACGTAAAAAACCTAACCTTATTCCATTCGTGGTATGATTTGAGTGTTTTTGACTTCCTTAGTGAATGAATGTGAGAGTTAGGGTTCAAAAAATAAAACAAATACCAAAAAAGCATGAAGAAAGGGAAGAACTTACAGGTTGATACACAAATCGAAGCCCCAATCAACGAGATGCTCCACAATGGCGACAGTGAGATCAACTTCACCAGGAAAATGCTCGAGAATGGGCAGAAAACGCAGGGGCAAGGTTTGGGTGTGTTTACGCTCTGGATCATCAATGGCAGAGATGATGAACAGTGGAAGTGAAGGGTTGGTTTGAGGGGGATGTCTATGGGATGAGAAGGGACGCCAAAAATTTGAATTCGAAGAGACGGCGTGGGACGGCTGGGTTGGCTATACGAGGCCAATGGACAAAGGACACATGTCTGTGATAAGACTGGTGTCAGTCTTGAAAAGACAGGCTGAAAAGTCGAAATGCCGACTGAGAAAATCGTGGGATCGAGCGTGAAAGTTAGCGCGACGAATGATTTGAGGTGGATGACCGAGCAGATGAGTGACCTCGGCCGGAGAAGATAATCCCGATCACGCTGGCGTGGACGGAATTAAGGGGCAATTGAGAGGGAGGTTTATGACCAAGTATTGGGCTGAGCTGGTTTGGGCCGGAGTTAAGAACCCTTGCTTCATCAGACGTTGGGTGCACACTGGACTGAGGACTTAGTTCGGTTGAGTTGAAACAACTTTGGATTGCTAGTCCGAAGGGGATGTGCGTTGTACAAGGTTAGACGGGATTAGTCCTCCCAACATCAAGATGGACTGAGCAAGAGCTCGGTCATGACTAAAAAGCTCGATCAAGCCACGGTGTGGAATTATCAATGAAACCGGACAGGTAGCACGGTCGTGAGGTTATGGCATGGCGCCGCGCTAAGCGTAGCTCAGTAGGGAGTACTACGCGGTGCCACGAGACTGCAGGAATGAGATTGCACTGTCCGTATGCGCCAACCGTTTGGCAGTTTCGTTAGGTGGTGTTTAGCTGTATTAGCACTAACACGTGGGGAAACGTGAGAGGAGAGCAGGTCCACGCGTCTCGAGGAAAATGGGCACAAAAGCGCGCGCAAAAACTATATAAACGACACTGCGCCTCCATACTCAGGTCTGAAACATCCTCTAATCAGAGCTCACTTACCAATTTGTCTCCTCTCTTTTCTTTCTCTCTAAGTGTGCTAACTTGACCGTCGGAGGGGTTTTCCGACAGCACGCCGCCGGGTAGCTCACCATCATTGTGTTCTTAGGTCGATCGGAGTGAAGCGCAGCTTGGACACGAGGAGTACGAATAACGTCGGATATTTGGCTCCTGTACAATATCATAATTATATATTATCTTTTTGATAGGACATGATGACCCTCTAATTAAATTATTTTTTTAGCACATGTAACTAGTAAATTAAACATATTATATATCTATATATATTATATTTTGACCTTAATTAATCGTACATAAAATTATATTTTTCTCATTTATAATTAAATAATACTAATATAAAATTTAAGGGACAACTTAAATTTTCGGATTGTTACACACTTTCTCATTATTTTCTAGAAAAAACTTAAACAAAAACAGATCAATTTTTTCATTTTGCAAAATTCACGAAATTATTTTTAAACAAAACTCACCAATTTATTTAAACAATTTTGGCAATTGACATTTGAAAAAAAAAAATCAACAATTTTTTTTTAAACAAAATTTCATTAAATAACAACAACATTCAAGCAATCTCAGATAAATTTCAAGTAATCTCAACAAATCTCAAGCAATCCAAGCAATAATAAATAAATCTGAAGCAGATTTTAAACAATAAATACCAGGTGACTTTGACCTATGTGCAGTGCTTTATAGAGACTCCAACCCATGTAAAGAGAGCTGATTGGGGGTCATTGGTGATGGAGGCATTTAGGGAGAGGCGAGCTTTGTATTATGGTATTCGTGTTGATCCAGTTGCGGTGGAAGGGTGAGCATGCAGGTGGAGTAGGAAAGCTTGGTGGAAAGTGAGATTGAGAGGGAAATGGAGGAGAAAAGCTTAGTGGGTCTTCGGAGAGAGAGAGAGTGAGACTGAGAGAGAGATGGAGAAGGAAAGCTTGGTGGGTCTTCGGAGAGAGAGAGAGAGAGAAGACAGACTACACTTTTAGGTTGGATGATTCTAGATCATGAATCTCAACCGTTGGATCCCGGGTACGTGGATGGTTGGATGATTCTAGATCATGAATCTCAACCGTTGTGCTCTTTTGCCTAAAAGAAAAAAAATAAAAAATAATACAAACAATAGCTATAAATTAACAGTCATTTTCTACAAACAGTCATATTTTGTATTTCTATAAATAGAAACCCTCAATCTCAATTTCATTTCACACCAAACATTTCAAATTTTAATTTTTTTTTCTCATTTCTTTATCTCAATTTTATTCCACAGCAAATCTCACAAATTATTTTCTTCTTAGTTTTTTCACACAATCACTATGGAAGGTTCATCAAAAACAAAGAGAGAAAAATCATTCACCACTCAAAATGATGTGGCACTTTGTAGAGTTTGGTGTCACATTATTGAAGACCCAATTGTTGGGAATTCACAATCGCATGCTTATTTTTTGGGAAGAATTTTTGAAAATTATTGCTCGCTGCAAAATGATCACTCAAGAACACAAGTATCTATCTCATCTCGATAGGGTATAATCATGAAATGTTGTAACAAATTTGGTGGCTGTCTAGCGCAAGTCAAAAATCTACATCCAAGTAGGATGTCATAAGTTGATATAGTAAGATTTCATCTTCATTTATTATGTTAGTTTTTTTATTTTGTCTTATAGAAAAATTAAGTAATTAATTAATTTAATATTTTATTGATACAAATGCTTCAAGCAAAACTGTTATACCATCAAAATAAAGACAGACATTTTGCTTTTGAACATTGTTGGCCAATCTTGCAAAAAAATATTAGGTGGCAAGATGTAACTCATACGAATACGGTGAAGTCAAGGATACATACACTGTTTTCCCCTAATTCAGCTCCCGATTCCCCTATGGATAACTGCATTTTTCTTGAAGATGACAACAGTCCAATTGTTGGTAACAATCCAACTATTGGTAATAATCCAATCGGTGAAAGTAATGTCTCTGCAAGGGGTAAAAAGCCTATGGGTAGGAAAGCTGCAATAGAATTATTTCGGAGAAATCAAGTCGTTGAAGCTGAAATCCAAAAAATGAGCATACAATTGGAGACATTTAACCAACACCTTTCTGAGAAGGAAAAGAAAAAAGCTGAAAGAGAAGAAAAAAGGATTCAAGTACTGCAGGAGATGAAAGAATTTAAAATCAAAAAACAAGAACATGAGATCAAAAGACATGAACATAAAATCAAAAAGGAAGAACGTTTGATAATGACTACATACATTTGTCATTTGGACCCTCAGATGAAAGTGTATTACACAATGCGAAAAAATGAGATTTTCGCCAAGTGATCTGTACATGTCAACAACCCAAATTACTATTTTCTCCTGCCTCCTGATGAATAATTACAGGAGAATATATTTTTTAATTTTGCAATATCATTTATTTTTTGATATAATTGTTGGTCTTTTTTTGCAATGTCTTTTTTATTTTGTAATGTAATGTAGTGGTCCATTTATTTTTAAATATTTTTATGTTCCAATGTAATTTTATTTTTGCAATGTATAATGTTGACTATTTTTTAGTATAATCTTGTATTGGTATTTTTTTTGTTGAGGTGAATTATATTTTTTTTTTCAATTTTTCAATTTTTTTTTTCATTTTTAATATTTGTCTAGTTGGGAATAATGTAAATATATAATTTTTTTTAAAAAAAACAATTAAAAAAAGGTCACAAAAGACAAAAAAAAAAAAATTACTAAAAATCTATATCCAAACAACACCTACAAACTTAAAGGAAAAGTTGGTTGAGATTTGCCAAAATAGCATATGACTATTGGAGCACCATTACTATAATTTGACAATGAATATATTGCCAAATTATAGAAATAGCAATGTTATTTTAGCAAACTCCATTGAAGATGCTCTTATTGAATCAAAATTTCTCTTTTAAGTAACAAAATATTTTTGTTTCAAGTTCAACTAAACACCGAAAAACAACGACAAAAATATTTTTTATATTTAAAATCAATTTAAAAGAAAAATATGTTTTTTGTTACGTTGAAATAAACGGAGCCAAATTGAATTAGGGCTTTGTGGGCTTCTGCTGCCAAACCCATTGGGTCAATGAAGTTTAGGATCAGTTAGCTTGCAGCACAAGCTCCAGAATTTCTCTTGAACTTATCCCCAAAAAAAAGAGTTAAGAAAAATTATTGTAGCATGAAAGTACCAAGAGTATTTGGTATTTGAATTTATGACAGGAAATGAAGATCACCATTTCAATGCATAAATTTATAATACATTATCAAACTATAAAATTAACAGTTTATAAATTTTTACCTTTGGAAAATGATTTGTCCCCCTAAAAATGCCCCCCCCCCTAATCCCCCTAATGTCTAAAACAACGTCGTTTTGGGTATTTTTTTTTTTTGCCTTGGTTTGAAATTTAGGGGGATTAGGAGGCCAAAAATTAGAGAGATGTAGCAAGGCCCTTTACCTTTTTATGAAGTTTTAAACCTTTCTTCTAACCATTTTTGGATTAAACATCCTAAAATATAGGGGTTGTAAGTGTTTGTTTGCTTTAAAGACTGCAATATTTTAAAATGCACTGAAACACATACTAGTTGCAATGTTCTGACCCTCCACAACTCCTAGCTACAAGTCCCTTAACACATACTTCACTAATTTTTAAAGGAATGTTGTTATATTGCCTTGAAAGAAGCATTAATCTTTGAAGATTTTTTATGATTTTTTATTTTTTTTATGATATCTAACATTATTAATTTTTTAAATTTGGTATTAATTAGGGGTGAGCGTGGTCCGGATTGGAATAAAATCATGATCAATCCGTTATCTGCGGATTCTGAAAAATTGGAACCAATCCAATCCGTTTAAAGCATGGAACCAATCCGAACCAATCTATTTAAATACGGATTTCATCAGTTTAAGACTACGGATTTATATAATTAAATGACAAAAAATATATATATAACACTTTATTTTCATTAAAATGTAAATATAGCACCATATTAGTTTCACAAAAGCAACATGTCTTTTCATGACAACGACAAACTGTTCTAAAATTTAAACAACCATAAGGAAACTAGTTCCACCATAAGTATTTAGACCATTACAAATTAACACTAAAAACTAGCAAACAAAAGTAATAAAAGAAGATACTATACAAGTTTAGATTTGGACTTAAGTTTTATTTGAAATAAGAGAAGATACTATACAGGAGGGTGTATAATAAAAATATATACTATTTATATACGGTCCGGATCGGTTTCTATCCGAAACCGTGAGATTCAATCCCGAATCAATCCGTGAACTACGGATTTTTAATTTTTCAATTCGAAACCGAACCACGGATTCAAAAAATCGATCCAAATCTACTAAATTAAACTGAATTAGATCAAATTACGAATTTCACAGATTCCTTACTCAACCTCAGTATTAATAGGTATCATTCTCCCAGAATAACATTCTCTCAATATGCCACGTAGTACTCTTTTCCACATAGGCTGGACCAATCCAATAGAAAGAAGTCCTTATCTCAAAAGTTAAAAAAATGCTTGTCAAAGCTCTTCCCCAAGTCATATGCCTTTCTTTAAAGGGAAATATTAGGTATGATAAAAAAAAAATTATGAAGATGATCATGAAAGATTTATGATCCTTAAATTATCTTGATTAGTATATAATGCTTTATTCTAAGTGTAATCCAAAGGTTCCAAATCTTTCATGATCATTTTCATAAAAGACTTTTCATGATACCTAGCATTACTGTTTTTTAAATATGAATCACCTTATTAAATGGTGAATTGTGCTCTCCTGAGTTTCGGATGAAATTGAAGATTGTCCTTGACACATTAGATTTGATTAGGCCAAGCTAATTTAATTGAGTTACGTGTTAAATTTCTCTAATTTATCAGAGCTTATATTTCCCCTTAGATAAAGATAATTCGATTAGAAGGGGGAAGAAATAGCCAAAATCATAATGAAAATGTAACAATTTTTACAATAGACAACTCATTTGATTTGAACCCATGAAAAATTAATGACTTTTATCGATATACAAGGAAGATTTTATTTTCTCTTTTCATTGTTCCCCCTTGGGAGAAAATAAAATTTTTATTTACCATAATGTACAACCAATATTGTAAGTTGTTGCACAAAGTGTGCACTCTGATGGAATGAAAAAAGTTTCACATTCCTTCACCTCTTTTTGATCATATTTGGTTATTAAAAAAAAAAAAAAAAAAAAGGGTCTCTTAATAAGGCAAGCTCTTAGAACTTGAACTAATGACCAAGGCCTTGAGCTTAGAAGAACAATCCTCATTGGCATTTGCTCGTTGCGTAATCGTTTCCATATTCTTGCAAAGACTTTGTTTCACCATACTCTTCATCATTCTTTTCCCTTCACTCACCTCCCTTAGACTAACCGGTGAACCTAAAACATTAATCCTTCTTGTTTGTGGCCCCGAATGAGGCCCCATTTTTGCTTGTCGTTCATCTTTAAACCATTGTAGTAGTTTTAATGCCCTTTTTTGAGCCAAGGTACTACCCAACAAAGCCACTTCAAGGATCACAGGAACAATTCCGGAGTTAGCCATCTTCTCCCTCTGCACGGAGCTCTGGTGAGCCAAAATCATCAAAATGTATGCGGAAAGTTCTTGGGACTTGGGCTTGTCCTCCCACGCCAGAATCTCTATCAAGCTTTCTGGCACCATTGGATTGTTTTCCATAGCCTTCTTTCCCAACAATGTCACCACCAAGTTCCCCAATGTTGCAAGGGCTTTTTCGGAAGTTTCTTTCACCGAGGACAGCCTCAAGAGGGTGTGGACTACCCCATTGGTGGCCAAAGTCCCTGCATTGTCCAACATGGTGGATAGGTTGTATAGTGTGCCCAAACAGACCTCTTTGGTTTCAAGACTTGAATTAGACTCCAGAATCCCAACTAAAAATGGGAGAATTGTGGTTGAGGTGAGAGGGAATTGGCTGTTGGATAGAGATGAAATGGAGAGTAGCAATTGGGCCAATTCATGCCTCGTTGGCCCATCTAAAACATCCGCGTTACCGGGTAATTTCGACAATATTCCTGCCTCTACCATTAGTGCCTTGTTCCTGGAAATAAACAAGAAATATTTATAAATGGAAGCCTAAAAGTGTTTGAATTTTTTGCTAAAAAAATTGACATTAAATATGATTTTGAAAGCTCAATTGATCAAAAAAAATAAATGAGGACATTTATTTAAGGGCAACCAAAGACCAAAAAAATGTTATTTCATTGCTTTGACTATATGCTAAATTATTAATGAACTAAAAAGGGCCTACATTATATCAATGTAGTTGGTGGGTTCAAAAATTATGGACATTGGGTCCCTTAACAACCCCCCAAAGAAATTTAATAAATTATGCAAGAGGAAAATCATCAAGCTAGTGAAACTGATATCTTTGTTTGAGAGTGTAAGGTCAACAAAGGTAGTTTTCATATCATATGAATATGATTTCTCTCTTATAATAAAGGGCATTGTTTTCATGCCGAACAAAGACTAGCTTAATTAAATCAAATCAGTGCAAGTCACTTTAGTCAATTTCAAGCTAACTTTCAATTTAAATATTATATTTTTATGACAAATGTTAACAAGTGTCCGCATACATTATTTAATGTTGAGAAGTGTGTAAAAAATATCTTGAAAACAACAATGATTCAGACTACTAATTTTGGTGCTCTAATGGAGCACTAATAACATGGCAATAAATAAAAAAAATAAAATAAAAACAAACCAAAGCCAAAACATCACATCAGTATGGGTGGAGTCCACTGCCAATTCATTATAGCTACCTTTAGAGCTCAAAAATTAGAGCTCCAAATCATTTTTCATCTTGAAAATATTAAAAAGTATCTTACGTTCTTCAAAAAAAAATTTGTATTTTACTACGAGCCATGTTTTTCTAGTAGTATTCCACCCCAACTCTTTCTAGTATGCACCATGGAGTTTAGTGCATAGTCAACCAACCCTAAAAGGCTGAAACCTCATTATTCAAATGCAATTTGATGAATTGGGTTTCATACTTGAAATTAAAATACATTAAGCCAGAGGAAAATGATCAAGATTTTGAAACTAGATCTTTGTTTGAGAGTGTAAAGTCAACAATAGCTCATGGACCATGATTTCTTTCTCTTATATTTAAAAAAATAACATGCTAAGTCTGGTATAAATTAAACCAAGTGGTATACAAGTCAAGTTTCAAGCCGACTTGAATGTCATATTTCTACAATTAAAAAACGAAAGACTTTGTGCTTCACTAGCATTATTTCACCCCCAACTCTTTCTATTATTCAAAATGGAGTTTAGTGGATATTAGCCAACCCTCAAAATTGAAAAATGATTGACTGTTGATAGGTACCATATGAGAATGTCATATAATACTCTCCACCAATCATAAATAAATATTTTTATTTTGTCTCCCAAATATTAAAATAAATATATCCATCTCAAAAATTTATATATTAAAACAAAAATGATAGATTTTACTGTCCAAATTACCAGTCATTGTAAATTGTAAAAGAAGGCACACCTATGACAATACTTCTCATTGCAGTGAAATAAGGACATTTTGGTATTTTTGCACTCGTATCTTGTTGCCCTAATTTCTATGTGTATTTATAATTAAGGGGAGAAGGTTGTCTTTGTATCTTATAATTTTTTTATCACAGTAAAAACTGCACCAACTATGAACAGTTTTGGAGTGAACCACATATACACTTAACTTTTCATTTCTTATTCTTGTTTTTATTTGTGGTTCACGTCTCATTGATCTGTTTAAGTGTATCAATTCCTAACAATCACAAGTATACAATAATGGCTCCTCAAAACCTCATTATTCAAACGGAGTTTAGTGGTAACTTGGGTTTTTCAAACTTGTCATTTTATTGTCTCTATCTTGGTAATTGAACAAGTTGTTTCACGGGCATGGCTTGTTTTGTTTTTGTTCTTTGTTTTTGAACTTTATATTGTAATGTAGTAATAAGTTGTTAAGGTTTTGTCATTTTGGTTATATGTTAATGCCATAGCTAAAAAGTCAAGTTCATCAAACTACCCTAGTGCTCAAGACATGTATAGCCTTTTTTTATTTCCTTCAAATAAATAAATCATTATGAAAGTGGTCACACCATTTTTTTTTTTTTTTTCTGTTTCTTTTTCTTTCTTTTCCTCTGTGTTTTCGGAAACAAAAATTATAAAAAAAAGTTATTTATTTATTTATTGCTTTTTATATTATTTTTATTTTTATAGGAAAATAATTTTCCGATACTTCGTTGAATAATGTTAGGGATTATAAAAAAAAATATTATGAAGATGATCATGAAAGATTCTCTACCTTTGAATTATACATATAATAAAATATCACATACTAATCAAAGGATGAAAAATCTTTATGATACATTTCATGATATTTTTTTCATGATCTCTAATATTATTTTTAGATGAGTTAAGATGTGAATATTTCGCAACTACAAATGCAAATATTTTTTTATCTCACATCTGTATATTCTGTATTTGATTATTTCTATACACGTAACACATCTGTTATGGTTAAGGAATAAAATCAGGGGAGGCCAACCCATTCCCGGCAAGACCATTTCCAATGTGCATATAATAAGGGGTGTTTTAAAAAGTTGATAAAAAATTGATTTTTTGACTTTTTGATTATTTTGAGTAAAAAAGTTAAAAAACAAAAAAACTGACTTTTTACTGTTGTTGCCAAAATGCTCCTATATATTGAGGTCTATATATCCTCAAAAAAGTCAGTAGTGTTCGTTGGGGTCCATGTTTGGATTTGATTCCATTTGTATGGTTGGTTAGGCTCCCAACAAAATCTTGCCATTCTATAATATAAAATTTTCATATGAAAGTTTGGCTCCATGGAAGAAGTGTTTTTTAATCAGATGTGATATCTGAATTCTAGGTTCATTATTGCATCACCTAACTTTCATTTTTCTTATTCTTTTCAACCAATTAGAAGAAAAGACATTTTAAATAATACATAATTATGTGAAAGACGATGCACACATAAATATTTGTCACCTATTCATTTTTCTAGTGGGGGTAAAATAACCAAAATTACTCTTATAAAAGAAAAGGATGGGTCATTAACATTTTAATATATGACATTTCCCTTATTTGAAAAAAAAAATTTTAAAAATAAAAATTCATTGACCTAAGTCATCTACGTGCCCAAAAAGAACTCTTACTTCTCAAATCTCAATGAAGTGCCCAATCTACGTCACTATCCATTTCAATTTAATATTTTTAAATCCAAAACATAATTATCCTTTAAAACCCATCTTTAAAAATAAAAATAAAAATAAAAATTCTCCTTTGAAAAATCATGACTTTTGACAGTAGGGTGCTCTTAAATACATGAAAAATATTATACTAGCTAACAAATTTTATAAAAAAAAATTATTTATTACTGTATTATTCAATGATCAGATATGTGTCTCATTCTGTAAAATATTATATTTTCATAACACATTAACAATAAAATTTTAATTTCTAGAACCTGACTCATTTCAATAATTTTGTAAACTTATATCATTAAAGAAATAAATAAATCTTTATAAATTTATTAATTTTTATTGCATTTACTTCAAATGCATACACTCAATTATGTTTTACAAATGTAAAGTGTGGTGAAAAAAAAATATAGAGTGATTGTATTAAAATCTAACAAAACCATAACAATCAATGAATCAAATATTAATTTTCAAGCAAGACAAAGATAATCACATATATTATTATAACTAACATAATAATAATAATAAAATATATATATTAAATAACTTACGTGTAAGTTCCATTAGCAAGCTCAATCAAGGCCTGAACCGCCACCCTCCTCCTCCGCCACCCACCACCGTCCGCCGCCGCTGCCCCAACCATCGCCACCAACGGCGGCACAACACCGAGCTCCTCCGCCAACGACTTTCTCATTTTCAAGTCCTCTTTAGCCAACCTCCCTATCTCCACCGCCGCCATTTCCTTCTCTTCCCACCTCCCAAAGTGAAGCTTCTTCACAGACCTCTGCAAAACCACCAACCCATCTTCACCCTCATCACTTTCTCTCTCCTCCATGTTTTGATGACTATCAATATCAAAAACTCTTGGCCGATCGGACGGTGGGTATCGCTTGGTATCGGCCTTGAGCTGGAGGAGCCGTCGGATTCGGGCTAAGAATCGGAGTTTTTTGTAGGATAAGAGCCTTGGAGAAGAATCAGACATGTTTGGGGGTTTTTGAAGGAGACAGACAGACAGACAGAGTGAGCGCGAATACACGGATCAAAGGCGACAAGAGGGAAGAAGACTTTGAGGGTTAAAACAGAGAGAGCAGAGAGCACATGGACACTATGAAAAGTGTCTTGTTTTTTGTAGCACTAAACTGCATATATAGGATGGAGAATCAAAATATACCCAAAATAATAATAATAATTAAAAAAATACTAATAGGACAATGTCTTTTTTCAGGAAACTTTGAGTTTTTTCTTTTTAATATTTTAAAAAATAATAATTTAAAATTTTGATCCACTTTTTAAATTATTTAAAAAACTAACCTGTTTTTTAAAATTACATTTTAAAAACGTAATTTTAAATTGAAAATCACATTTTCAATATGTAATTTCAATTTGAAATCATATGTTCAAAATGTAATATATCTTAGTGAAATCCATGTTATTATATAATTACATTTTCAATATGTAATTTCAAGTTGAAATTGTATGTTAAAAATGCTATTTCAATTTAAAATTACATTTTCAAAATAAGATTTTAAAAACCAAGTTAATTTCTCAAATAGTTTGAAAAGTGAGTCAATTCTCTAAATTATTTTTTTTTTAAGAATATTTATAAAAAAAAAAAAACCTCAAGAAACTTATGATGTACGTGTTCATACTCTTTAATCAATTATTATTTATTATATATTATATATTTTTTAATTAATTAATATAAAATTATAATATCTCACTTTCTTCATCAATCATAATACCGTGCACGCTCTCCATATACACCTTATAACTAAAAAAAATGACATAATTTTAATTTTTTGAGTCATAATTAAACAAAAAAAAATTGTCATAACTAAACACAATATGAAACATAACTAAAAAACTTATGGATCATAACTAAAATACTGTTATAACTAAATAAATAAAAAAAATAGTATAACTAAGGTGCCTATAAGACACCTTTTTTTTAAATAGTGTATATTAAAATTTCTCATTTTTTATTAGACAGCACCATTTGATTATTATATTTTAATAATAATTTTACTGCATCATAAAATATCAATTCTACTCCTAACCTTTTAAATTTTAACCCTAATCCCTCCCCCACCCCACCCACCCCCAACAACCACCTACTATCCACCGTCACCACGTCTAGCCATTGCTCTCATTCCTTTCCTAGCTCCAACTGCTAACCCTATCCCTTCCTTATCTTTCTTTGGTCACCACCACCTTCTTCCCTCTTCAGCTCATTCCTCCACTCAGGACTTTCATTCTTGATGAATAACAATCAAATTTATGGAGGAGGTGGTGGTGGTGGTGGTGGTGTATGGTGGCTGAGGTATAAATAGAGTTAGGATTTGAGAGGATTGAGATTAATTGGGTATTAAGTGATATATTTAAAGAAATTTTACAAAATTTGAGATTAATTAGCGAAAATCAAAAGAAGGCAGGGTTTGAAGATAAAATGTGTGCTAATAGTAACACCCAAACTATTATTATTATATATTTTTTTAAGAATAATTGGAATCCCATTATGCCCACATCTATACTGATATTGCTGAAATGCCATTCAACTATTTTTTTTCCTTTTTATCAAGGTAATAAGATGCCAGTTTATTAATAAAATTATATTACAACTAAAAAAGTCAGCGTTGTTCCATCGGCTCGAACTACTGGCCTTCCTATCACTACACTCTAAGATGTGGCTATAAACAGGGATAAATATCGGCCCGTTGACCTGCCCAACCCTATTTTTCAAGAGATTGGGAAGGTTATTTTAACCTATAAAGCCGGACTGTGCTAATATTTTTAACCTCAAAATATTAATGGATTTGGCTTGAAATTTATACTTTCAACCCAACCTGACCAGCTATTCAATTAATTAATTATTTATTTATTTATTTATAATATATTAATATATATATATTTGGAATATTTTATCTTTGTTAATTTTATTGAAACTCACATTTGTGGTAATGTGTAATTGAATTTATTTAAGAAATTCTTTAATTTATACACAAAATCTTTCAATTTCTAATGATATCAATATATTTATTTAAAAATTATAATATGCAATTTAATTTAATTATGGAATGTTTTAATTTTTTTAAACATATAGACCGATGGATGGATTTGAGATTTATAATTATTTTTTGAATTAATTGGACTTAGACAGATATAGAGATCCGATGTTATAGCCAAGCCGAACTTGACTTGGACAGAAACAAAATCCTTTATTATGTAGTGTCGGCTCGGCCCGACATTTGTCCACCCTTATCTATAAGACAACTAGCTAAACCGAAAGTCTGCCATTCAAGTCTGGTATGTCAAATTTAGGCTATGAAAATAAGAATTTATTAGATTAGATTACACTCTTCCATCCAAAATTTCTTGAATGAAGTGACCTGATAGAATGTATGTAAAGTGAGTTTTGAGAGAATATTGGAATGAGTCAACTTTTCAAATTTTGTTTGCCGCGTCACTCAAGAGAGTTCGAAAAGAAAAAGTTGTTTGAATGAATCATTTTTCATACAAATGTGGGTAGAGTTATATTTCAGATTTAAAAAATGACACTTACAGTATTATGGCTTTAAATGTTGGCAGATTTGATAATTTTTTATATGTAAATGAGCCAAATTTATGGCATGTGGGAATCAGGATATATCATCAAGGCTTCTAAGATTGCGTTTATTACAATTTCCAAAGACTAATAGTGTGATTAAAAAAAAAAAAAAAAGACCAAATAGGTTTTTTTTGTTTTTTTTTTAATTTTTAAGTTTGCCTTTATTAATGGTGTGTTGAATTTATTGGAAAAAAATAAAAATAAAAAAAAAGAGGAAAATTTCGATGGTACTCCATGCATCAATTAATATAGTAATTAAGGTACCAACACTAGTTATGATATTATTATTGACCCCACTCATTATACAAATTACAAATACTAAAACTTCTAAAATTATGCCACATCATCAATTAATATACTAGTTAGTATACTAATTGATGCATATAACATTATTTGAAAATTTTACTTATAAATCTCATTTCAAGAAATGGTGATCCATTTAATTTCAAGGATTTTCTTATATACCAAATAGTCCCATTGATTTTGGAAAAATATATTTAATATATTATTTAAAAATTAGATTTACGATTATACATTTATTTCTGTTATTATGTTTCCTTCCTGTTTTTCTTTTGTGCTAGAAAGGTAAGATACACAATCTATGATAATCAAATTTGAGATGAATTTTTGTATGAAAATCTTTTTTATTTGAAAAATATTTTAAAAGTAATACAAAAATTACTTGAAATATGAAATTCTTCAAACATTCTAAAAGGATGTAAGATTCTTTAAATATTTCAAAAGAAGTACAAAAACTCCTTAGTAAACTTTAGACAAATGTATAATTTCAAACTGTAATACTCCAATATAATACTCCAAAAAAAAATCCTTATTATATTTTTTCCAAATATAACACTCCAATATAATATTCTAAAAAAAAACTTAGTGTAACACTCTAATGTAACACCAAAAAAAAAAAAAAAATTTAGTGTACTTTTTTCAAGCGTAACAATCCAAAAAAATGATTTGAGATTTTTCAAACCATTCCAAAAGAGTAATGGATTCTTCAAACCATTCAAAAAAGAGCACAAAAATTCTTTAGTAAGTTTTACACAAATGTATAATTTCAAACTGTGAATATTACATTTAAAAAAAGTATACTAAGAAGTTTTTAATATTTTTGTATATGTTACATTAGAGTGTTACGTTTGAAATTACATTAATTGGAATATCACGTTTGGAAAAAATATACTAAGGATTTTTTTTTGTGTTACGTTGTTACTTTTTGAAAAAGTACACTAATTTTTTTTTTTAGTATGTTACATTAGAGTGTTACGTTTAGGAAAAGTATATTAAATTTTTTTTTTTTAGTATTACGTTATTACTTTTGGAAAAAGTATACTAAGAAATTTTTTAGTGTGTTACATTGAAATATTACATTATTTGAGTGTTACATTAGAATGTTACGTTTTTGTTTGTGATGTCGGATTTGTTCGAGAATGATAGAAAATCCAAAGTTTATATAATGCGGATTGCCCAAATGTATAATTTTATATTTGGAGAAACCCATTTTTGTCTTTGAAAAATTAAACCAAAAAATGTAAGTGAGTACCATTTTGTGTAATTTCCATTTTAATGGGAATTTTAAGTTCATAAGACAAAATGGAAGACTAAATAATTCACAATATCACATTTTGAAATTTATTTGTGCATCATCTAAAAATAAAAATAAAAATAAAAAACTAAAAGGATATATTTTAGAAGAAAAAATTAAAAATATTTTTAAAATTTTAGCATAAAATGAAAAATATTGACACTCTTCAAACACACACACACAAAATAAAAAATAAAAAATGGAAAAGAAAATACCATGGCGGTATATCATCCCTAACTTACTATCTTAATGCATCACAATTGACACAAAAGTTATCTAATTAAATAATTATCGATATTCGATTAATGTAATTTTTTCTATAAATGAACTATTCGATAAGTCTTACATATTAAACAATTTTAATCATTGATGTAGTCTTTGTAATAGATTCACAGAAGTTCAACAACACATTCCAATCCGATTTCGAATTAGGAAGAAGCCTCCCTTATTATATAACTATAACTTTTTAACATTTGTTGCCTTTTCTATTTTTCTAAAATATATATTTAAATGAACAATGATTCAAAACTATGAGGTTCTCGAGTTTTTTTCGACTTACAGTTTTCCAAATTGAAGAAAAAGAATTTTAGCCCAATGCATGGATAGAAAATCTGACCAGTCAAAATACAAAAGCTTATTATGGAGAGTGAAATTTGTTTAATTATATATTTGTTTTCCCACAACACTGCCATTTCAGCCATGGTAAATAAAATATCATTGGATAACAAAAAAAATGAGATAAATTACATTTAGTAGGTGTTTCGAAAGTGGATTTTTTTTGGTAAGTTTTTTTAGTTGTAAGATATTATTGGAGAAAAAAATTTTGTGTTTGGGAAGATAGTTTGATTTTTTTGTGATTGGATGTGATGTTTGTGAGAGAAAAAGTGAAATGATTATGGGGTTTGATATGATATTTTGTTTGGACAAATTTTTTTTAGTTTTGTAACCAATTTGTCTTTTAGTGAAAAAAAAAATCAAAAAAAAACCAAAAAATTTACTCCCCAAACACCGCTTAGTGTGATTGGTTTGAAATTTCTGGATTAAGTTTTATGAAAACTGAAACCTTGTTTGGTTTGTGTTTCTCAAAAAAATTTAGGAAAAATTATCTACAAATAAGTTTTCAAAAGCAATCAAACCAAACAAATTTTCTCGAAAAAAATTTTCAAAACTTGTTTGGTTTACAAGTTTTCCAAATAAATCTCTCTCTCATACACATCAAATCAATCACTTTTTCCAAAACTCTCACTCAAAATAATTTTTCAAAACATCTTTTGAAAAAAAACCAAACCAAACAAATTTTCGTACTTTTTATCTCAAAACATGTTTCTCAAATATAAACCAAACAAGCCCTGAGTTTTTTGTTTTTCGTGTTTTTTTTTATTTTTAGTGAATATTTTTAAAATTTTAAATATTTTTTACTTTTTTAGATGTACCTTACTTAGATGTATCTAAAAAGTAAAAAAAAAAATTATAAAAAAAATATTTAAAAAAATTAACAAATACATAAAAATACAAAAAATATACTAAATTTAAAAGATATTTATTGAATTTAAAAAAAAAAAATTCACAAAAATTACACTTTTTATGTGTATTTATGTTAAGTGTGTCTAAAAATTTAAAAAAAATTGCTTAAACTATTAAAAAATTCAGTAAAAACAAAAAAAAAATATGAAAAATAAGAAAGTAAAATTTTCTAAAAACTGTTTTCTGAAAAAAAAAAAACCAAACAAGCTGATTGATATTTTTAAAGTTCTGAAAATTACAATTTCCTTTTTGATATTATTAGATTGACCTAATTTTTTCTATAAATGATATATACTGAAAACTATAAAATAAACGATATGAATCATTAAAACAGGATATGCAGTGGCCTCACGAACCTCTCAAATTCAAAGAAGTCCAACCTTTTATTATTTACTTGTATTGGTCATTCTTTCATTGTTGGGGGAGCATTGACCAATACCCACAAATAAAGGGTTGGACTTCTTTAAAGTGAGACAATTTGACAAGTCTGTGAAATCCACTACATATCATGTTTTGATAATTTAAATTGTTCATTTGATAAAATTCTTAATGTATATCATTCATAAATCAATCTGATAATCATACTATATTTAATACTTCCAAAATATTATATGTCATTATTTATTTTATGATTATAATAAGCACTTTTAATATCAGATAATGTTTGGTCCTTGCAATTTGGTAAGAGACCACGTAGTGATATGGATGGCATATAAATTAATATAATAATAATCTAAGCTTGCCATACCGTCCGTTTTAGACTGGAATCAACCAACAAAACAAAACCAATTTTGAGTGCACCACTTCACTTCGACACACTCATCACCACAATTGAACAACCCTATAAAAGATAAATCACGCATATATTTTTTGAAATTTATTTAACATATAAATTTTTTTTTATAATTTTAAAAGTTATATTTTATCTTTTAAAATTTTTAATTTCATAACAAATAACACTCTTATTAATAAATTATCAAATCAATTAATAATTTTTAATAATATCAAATTTTTATTTCAATTAATAATTTATATAATTTTATTATTATATAAGAAAACAGTTAAAATTTTTATTTTTTAATTAATTATGTTAAATAAATTTTTTTGATAACCAGATATTTGTAATTTTTTAAATTATAAGGGATCAGACGTATTTTAAACAAATCTCATAGAATATATTTATAATAAAATGTATCTCAAAAAATGAAGTTTTGTCATAAATTCTCTTTCGGAACTTTTACCTAGATGTAATTGTCAAAATACTTCTGAACGACTATCTGGAATAAATAAATAAATAAAATCAGCTTATTTGATTTGAATTTTTAAGATTTACTTTTTGAAAAATTAAAAATTTTTGTTTTTAATATTTTTTTATTTTTACTGAATTTTTTTAATATTTTAAGTAATTTTTTAAATTTTTAAATACATCTAACATAAATACACTTAAAAAATATAATATTTGTAAAAAAAATCTTTAGAAAATTTACTAAATATCAAAAATATAAATAAAAAATACAAAAATTCAACACATTTTTCATATTCTTGTATATTTGTTGAATTTTTAAAATATTTTTTTATAAATATGTTACTTTTTAGATATATCTAAGTAAGACGTATCTAAAAAATAAAAAATAAAAATTGTTTAAAATTTTAAAAATATTCACTAAAATTAAAAAAAAATAGAAAAAATAAAAAACTCAATTTCTAAAAAATTGAATCTAGAAAATTGAAATCAAACACACTGATACTTCTTAATCAAGAGGATCCGAAGAAAAGTGAAATTAACCCTTTAAAAGAATAATAATTTTACAATCATTGAATCCTCCATTAACGGAAAGGATATGAATCCTAACCATTGGGCATTGAAATCTCCAACTTGAGAAACAAAGGTTTTAGCAAACATGGTTTGTGTGGTTGACAAAAAGGCCTACTAAATTGGTGCTTATTTGAGGTGTCTCACAAATGGAGTCTTGAATTTGCTCTAGATTGATTTATCACGTGCTAATAATAACCATTAAGATTGACCTTTATCTCTTTGGCCTATTTTGAGAAGTGAGTTATAATCCACTTCCCAGATTATAACACACTTTCTCTCTCACAAAAAAACTACTTATAAACAGCTTTTCACCAAAAAGCTGATTATAACCATCTTCCCAAAATATTTGTCTTTAGCCATTTGAAGTGCATAATATACAAACCAAACAAACTTGGAAAAATATTATACAAAATAATGTGACAAATTATGATCACTTCAGTCATAATTTACAAGCATGCTGCCAATTTAACACTCCGATATGTGAACAATTATCCTAAATTTTGGAAAAAATTCTAGGGTAATATTTGCCTATTTATTTTTAACTTCTAAATATGTTTAAAAAACTAATAAATAAATAAATGTGTGTACTAAAAGTGAACACCCGCAAACGTATCCAAAGATCGTGGGTGAGAATGGAAAAAGACTTGTGTAAAGGATAACCGTTATTGTTTAATTTTACTTTTTAAAGCTTAATTGTCAGGTATGATAAATATCTGGAAAAAAAAATATAATATTGTTTAATTATTTAGGAATTAAAAATGTGTGACAAATTATTGATACCAAATGAATTGTGTACTATATAGAGTACATAAATATCACCCATTTGATTTGATTTGATTTTTAATTTGTAACCATTTTTCAATGGTTGGGAGAGAAAAAAAAAAAGAAAAGAAGGTCCATCACCTTCTTTTTTTCTTTTTTTTGTAATTTCTAACTAAATGTCCAAGCAAATTTATATGCATCTCGACTAATCTCAAAACCGGACAAACCTCCTATGACCCCTTAAGTTACTCGAATTTAAGACTTTGAATCTTATCCTCAAGTATTTACTATTCAGTCATCTCCTTGGGGTTAAAGATTTATCACCCTTTTAGGGGGGCAACAAACTATACATTTCTTTATACTGTACTCTGAATGGAAATACATATGCCTTAAGAGATGATGTCATGTTGGCTTTTAGTGTGTGTGACAAGAACTAGCAATATCTTCTGAATGGCAGTTATTAATTAATCCTAACCCTAACATATGAGGCATCATCACAAGCCACTAACTAACATGCCCTGTGGGTATAATTTAAAGGCGTGATTTGAAGCTTGTGACTGACACAATTGGTGCACCCAAACACTACTAACCCAAAAAAATAAAAAATAAAATAAATCTACTAACATAGTGTGAGCTGTAACACGTGGGATATAAAATGCAAATGGAACTCAAAATGGTGACACCACTAAACAAAGTCTAGCTGAGTTTGATTGATTATGAGAGATGAGGACTTAAATGTCCACAACCAACAACTTCATTACCAAATTGGATACATGATTTGATTTTATTGAATATATATAGTAACATTCACAGTCACATTTAACTTAATAATAATATATATAGAGTTTGGAATATCTCCGGTCTACTTGCAAATTGGACACGTTGAATTCAAAACCGTGAGTCTACCATGATTAATCGGATATATATATATATACATATCAAAATCCATAATCACATGACTTAATCATATATATATTCGATTGTCTCCCATCTACTTGTGAGCTGGACATTCAATCCCAACCCATGAGCCTTTCATGGTTTTTTTTTACCGATGATTTGTTTCATTCATTTTTTAGACCTTGTGTAGATTGTACATGCAAAAAAATTAAATTGATCTAATAATCCTAATCACATGACATCATCATATATATATATATAGAATTCCCCATATAGGTATATGATGATTTTGAGAATTTGATTGAAACCTTTTTATTTGATACTAAAAGTGCAGACCCCACTTACCTCTCCACCTTTGGGAAAATGACTTTGAGGTGGTGGTGGTGGACTTCCCTTCCCAGTCTTGTGTGGATAATTGCTACTTTTCTGCTTTAAAGAAACCTCACTTGAAGCTTCTCATGAGTTATTACATTTTTGAATTATTATTCACTATTCTCTATAACCAACAGAGAAAAGATTGAAGAGTTTAGATTATAAAAAGTGATTCATTTTTTCAATGCCACATAGAAGGCCCTATTATCCTATTTTTGTTTGCAAAATTAGTTAAATTACTTATTCTACGTGGACTAATGTAAAATTTACTTTACAAGTAATTCCATAGTATAAACAAAAAAAGATCTAAATTTGTTGAGGATGGTGATTCGGGATCAATAAGAACGCTACTAACAGGATAGGCGTAACTGACCTGATTCATTTTGGTAGACTGAGTAAGAGACTATCAATCCAATTCATCCTTTTGCGCGATCTCATTGACTGAAAAAAACACAATGTACATATGTCAAGATGATACTTCGATCAAGACTACTACATAAATTTCTAATATTTTTATAGATGGTAAAGTGAGAGCGAGCATCATATCATATAATAGAAAGGTGAGTAAAAGGGACCATCAATGTCCAAATAGCGAGATAAGAGGGATAGCATAGATGCAAAAGCATTGTATAATCGGGTAAATTACAAATACACCCATGAGGTTTGCTTAAAATACAGATTACCCTCTATAGTTTGAAAAATTACAAATACCCCTTATTAGAATTTTTTATTTAACAGAAATAACTAAAAAAATGAAATTCATACTTGCTCTCCTATACAATAATAAAATTACCTAAATTATTAATTGAAACATATTTTTAATATTATTAAAAATTGTTAATTGATTTGATGATTTATTAATAAAAGGGACGATTTATTATGAAATTAGAAACCTCAAGGGGTGGAATGTAATTTTCAAAACCATAGAGGCGATTCGTATTTTAATCAAATCTCAGGAAGTGTATTTGTAATTTATACTTGTATAATCTAACAGATTAATAAGTCACTATGACTTTAGGGCAAATGAAACTAGTCCATTTTTTATTCAACATTTAAATTTCAAAGTCAGAATCAGAGAAAGAGCATAGCTTGCCAACCTGTATTAGGCTGCCCAACCATGCCTAAAATTAGAATATCTTGCACTGTGGTTTGTGGCCATGGACCAAGGTATTTCATGTAGTTTTTTAAAGCTATTACGTTGCCCTGGATTGCTTTGTTTTTGTTTTATTTTTATTTTTGGAAAAATACACACTTATTTAGGTGTCATTTAATAACGTTTACAATTTATTTTATTGTTTACAGAAAACATTAAATGTGTTTATGCTTTTTTTGTTAAAAAAGAAAATAAAAACACAATTGGTAAACATGTATTTTAAAATAAGTGACAATGAATGGCCGGAGGGAGTTGTCAGTGGAAGTGGTGGTGAAGGTTGTTGCCAACGGCCAGACGGGGTGATTACCGGAGGTAATGAGCACAAGTGGTTATCAATGGTGGAAGTGGGGGCTGGAGATGTTAGTCAGAAGAGGTGATGAGTGATGGATGACGACCAAAAGGCGTGAGGGAAAAAAGGAAGAATGAAAACTTATTTCCAAAACAAGAACAGCTTCTTCTTTTTTTCTTTTTTTTTTTTTTTTTTGGTTACAAGAATTTAGTAAAATTTGTTAATTGTTACAATTTTTTTAGCAATGAAAGACACTAAACGAGTTTTTTTTTTTTTTTTTTTGTGAACATAAATAAAAAACTAAACACATAAACCTTATCAAATGAGTCCTTAACGAACTGCTTTTGAAAAAAAAAAAAAAAAAGTTGAAGTTTTTTTTTTAAATCTTTCTAAAAAAATGTGTTTTAATTTTCAGAAATTTTCTTTTTTATCAAATGAGTCCTTGATGAGTTTTATTAATGTTTGTTTTCTAGATTAATAATGTTTATAAATGTTTTCTAGATTAAAGGGGAATTAGTAGTTTCATCTCTCGATTATTTTGATGATTATATTAACTTAGACAATAGAATGCCCTGAATAACAATTATTGGTTCAATCAATCATAAAGGTCCAAGAAGAAACTCTATATTGAAGGTGAAACTAATCAAGAAAGTGAATTTTGATTGCTTTCATGCTTTAATTTCTGTAAAATTGGCAAGTGTATTGCAACATACTAAATTAAAGAAACTAAAAGCATACCTTCAGATTTCAACACAATCATCATCATTGTTGTCATTGTCGTCCATCTCATCATCCCAGTCCAGCTCAAAAGAGCTCGCTGACTTCATGAGCTCCGTTAGTCCAGTGAGATCTTCAAGATAGGTGGGATGATTAATGGCTTGAAGGACAAAATCCATCCCTCTTTCCCCAATATTCTGATACCACCTGGACAGTACGAAATTCAAAAAATATAATAATAAAAATAAATTCAAAAAAAACCATTACAATTTCGTAATGCTAGAAACTTACAGTGCAGCAACAAGCAGAGCAGGTTTTTGAGGAGTGACCAATGAGAGTCATTTGAGAAAACTGCGAGAGCGATCCTCGAATTTGATGGGGTAAAATACCAAGAGGTTGTTCAGTGCTTTCATTATGAGTAGAGTTGGCAAACTCAGCTTTGGCATATAACCTGTAGGGCAGTAATGACAATGTAGACCAAAATTTGGAAGGAAACTTATATTAGATTTGGGCCTGTTTTGTGCAGTTTTTCTCAAACTAAAAAGTTAATAATAAAAAAACATAAGACAAAAGCACCCCACTCAGCTGTTAGATAATCAATTTTTTCCCCAATTTTTGAAAGTTATTTCCACCCCATAAATTATAAGCAAAAGTTGCACCACCAAATATGCTAAAACAGATTCCCGTTACTAAAAAAAACAGTCAATAGACTGCACCAAACAAGAAATTTTACACCAAAAAAAAAAAATCACTTGAAGACAAAAACAAATTCCAAACCCCACATGAACTTTCCCAACAACAAAAAACAACTTTTTAAACATTTGTCAAAGGCATCAACTTTGTTAACAACTTTATCCTAAAACAGTTAAAAAGCTACTAAAAGAGTATTTGCCAAGCCGACTTTTCTATCTACTAGTTTTCTCAAAACTCAAGAAAAATCAGCAAATAACTGAGCTTTGTTAACATAGTTTTTTTAGGAGTTACCCATGAGGGTGATGCAGAATCCCTACTAAAAGTTCTACTGCAAGGGCTGAAGCAATGGGAGCAAGCCCTGGCCACGTAACCGTGCATTGTTGATCCAAAGTGCGGTTGGCAGTTGACTGCAAAAAGAATGAGTAGTCAGTGCAGTGATTAATATGCACGCAGAAAACTTTAATATCACACAATTGCAGTTACAAATATTACATCAATAGGGGCAACCACATCATTGCAGAAGTAACGACCCAATCTATTCTCTCTGTCTCTGAGAAGTTTCTGATTTCAGAAGATAAAGTATTCACAACATCGGCTTTAAAGTCGTGAGTACTTCTGAGAGGACGGACACCATGACGCATAACCAAGGAGCTGTCGAACGCCAAAGCTGCAGTTACAGTAATCTGAAGATAGAACATGATTGAATAAATGAACTATTAGGAGTTAGGAACACTACGAAAGATGTGGTCCAAATTTTATTGAAGAATTTGATGCCAAAGTTGACAAAAAAAATCTCAAATTTTATCAATGGCATAAAGGACATCTAGGAAGCACGGACACGGACACTATGATTTCAAAAAAATAAGGACAGACAGACAAACGTGGTGGGGAGACAGCAAAAAAATATTTTTATATAAATATTACATCTATAAACTATTAAAATTAATGAAAACTTACATTAATTTAACATATTTTTGAAAAAAACTATATCTAAATTAGCTAGAGACTAGGTCTGTGTTGCATTTGGCTCCAGGAATCATTGGAAGTCAACTCTCAACTTCACAACTATGGTTAGATCTGCGTTGTGGTGTTGAGGTTTGCTATGCATTCTATTTTTTTTTTTCAAATTCAACCCTCATGTTTTCAAATATTATAATATGATCCTCAAAATTCATTTTGAAAAATTAAAATAAGATCATGTTGTATCCTGAAGCATGTCCCCGCTTGTCCCTTGCAATAAATTTAAATTTAAATTTAAAAAATAGACACTACATGGCATGTCCTATACGTGTCCATGTTTGACATAGCTACAGCACCTATTTCGAAGTGTCAATGCTTCATAGAAGGACATTGACCTTGTTAGCACTGGCACAAAGAAGAGTTGGGAGCCATCGACTTTCCCTTGCATCAGTCAATAAGAAAACTGCATCATGACAATCAATTAAATTGTGTAGGTGTTTGCAATCCTCAAGCACAATATTTTCTTCATGGCTAGGCACCGGATGCCCGGGCATCGAAATAGCCATCACAACACCTTCAGCTTCCTGAGAATAAAACCAACACATAGGGATAGTTTAAGGGAATCAATTTTCTCAAGTTAAATTAGGTTGATAAGTTATGTAAGGGATAAAATTATTTACCACAGCCGGAAAGATTTTCTCGAGACTTTTAACTGCTGCTGTGGCTTTAAACTCGCCACCATTAAGGCAGTCACCCAAAGTATATAGGGATTGCCTCAACAGATTAGACATAGCCACCCTGCCACTGTCAAGTAGTGTAATTTTCCAAACAGTGTTATTAAAGGCAATAGGCGCACCAAGATGCCAAGGTCTCCTAGGGCCTAGGCTCAAGGCACAAGGCGAGGCGCAGGCTTCACCGAAGTGAGGCACACATTGTGCGGAAAAAAATATATGATTTAATATGAGTAAATAATTTAGGGTTCAACATAAACAAAATGAAATGTTAAATATTTAGTGTTTTTTGGAAATTAGGAATTAGGGCTAATTATTCTTCTATCATTGATTTGGAGTTGAATGACCAATGTATTGGCAGCTGTAATAAAAGTAGGGATCTTCTATAAATGCACCATATTAAATCAATGGTCAAATTTTAAACAAAACCAATTAAAGCAACAATAAAAAAAAACCCTCAAGATGCAAGTCTTGAGCCAGTCAAGCACCTTGTCACAGTCGCCAGGCCCTGGAACACTACAAGGCGCAAGCCTTGGGCCTGGACGGGACTTGGGCCTAGGCGCACCTTATCGAAGTCGCCTGGCCTGGAATACTACTAGGTGCAAACCTTGGGCCTGGATGAGACTTGGGCCTAGACGCACGTCTAGGCACGCCTTTAATAACATTGTTTCCGGACGCCCCAAGCTTGCAGTTGCAAATAATTTTTCATAACCCAAGCAGTAGAATAAAAGAATTTTATCATAAAATCGCATTCACTCACCATAGGCTTCTGAGCAACCTGGCATCCAAGTGTACAGGCCCCTAAGACGAGACACTTAGTAGCAGAGAAGGTGTTTAAGTCCATAGATGGCAAAGCGCGCCATCTCATTAATTTTAAATTTAAATCCACAGCCAATATTGCTAACCCGTCAATGTTGTAGCTTTAAATGTTAAAGGATGCAATGGAATAATGCCCTTATGGACTATGGAGTGACAATCTCAATACATACCTAGTCGGATCCATGGATTTAGCTAGGCTAATACATCTTAATAACTTCTTCCCTCTGTTAAGTTCCCATCCCACGGCATTAGGAATGTGGAGGCTATCTTTCCATCCTAAACAAATAGTGTTTGTGTCAGGAAAGCCAGTGCAGAAAACAATTTCAACTGTAAAAAGAGAGAAAATTCTAATTAGAAGAGAGCTGTTACCCAAATTCTGCCGCTCTACCTTGTGAAACTGATATTAAGGCTTCAGCAACAAGTGGAGGCTATCTTTCCATCCTAAACAAATAGTGTTTTGTGTCAGGAAAGCCCAGTGCAGAAAACAATTTCAACTGTAAAAAGAGAGAAAATTCTAATTAGAAGAGAGCTGTTACCCAAATTCTGCCGCTCTACCTTGTGAAACTGATATTAAGGCTTCAGCAACAAGGGACCAAGCCCAGATCAGGCAAAAATCACGATTCTCATGATGGCACAAAAAAGTGAACTTTCTCTAGGTTCCATCTTGAACAAATAAATGCAAGGAAGTTGCAAAGAGGCCAAACCAGGATTACTGGAAGATGACATGGGTCGTAAAAAGCCAAATAGAAACTGCCAGCAACATTTAACTTAGCTTTGTGGGAAGAGACATCTAAAACTTCAACATAATGTTTAACAGGACTCAAATCATTGAGGAATTAAACAAAGACCATATTTGGTGCAGCTTATTGAAACTGCTTATAGCTTTTCTAATTTGGGAATTTGTGCAGAGTGTTTTGGTGTAGTTTCTGCTTATAACCTATGAGGTAGAAATAGCTTAAATAAACTTAAAAAGGTGATAATGTGAAAGCTGGGGGAGGGTTTCTTTTAAATTCAACTTTCTGATTATCAACTTTCAACTTGAGAAAAACTGCTTCAAAACAGGCCCCAAACTGTCTTATTCATTTCAATTAGCAAAACTAGTATAAGTTTACAAAAAGTGTGAAGTATGTGGACTTACCTTATGGGAATCATGTGGGCAGGGAATCCCAGGTCCTTCAGATGCTTGATAGTAGCATGTGAATTTGTATCAAAACAGACCCAAAAAAAATGGCACATCCATGGCAATCTCATATGCTTTAGGTTTCTCCACATAAAGTGCAAAACAAAAACAATCTGCAGACAAAATAAGGGTATGAGCATTAATAACTCAAGACATTTTTACCTGCTGTTGCACTTGAGCTACACCACTCATTACACGCTGCTGATACCGATTCAACCTATACCCCACAACAATAACCTTGGGGTCAAAAATTGATATGAAAAGTTAAATACAGTACTTACAAAGAATACTAACATTTGCCTCACCTCCTCTAGGCTGAGGGCCACTGGGAAGCTGGCCTCAAATCAACCAAGGTTGCAGGAGGATCAAGCGACAGAGAAGGGGAAAGCAAAACCAGTAATGAAAGGTCCCACTTTTTTGAGGTCTGCAAATGATATAAGAAGGGAACTTTGAAAGTATTGTACTGTCCCTCCTCAGCCTTTCCAGAATGAATGTCCTCCCAAATCTGATATTCAATGAGATTATAATACTTTTAAACATGAGAAAGCATATTTACATTTCAGCCAACCTGTTTTTTCCAAGATTACAAGTAAACGGTGTTTCAAAAAGGACTGATGGGACCGGACTGGACTAATCAAAATCATACAGTTTGGTTTTGGTTTTTTTGGAAGGATGGTTAGATTTCGGTTCAAAGAAATTAAGAAACTATTGCTAACAGTTCTGTTCATGGAGTAAGGACTCTAAAGAACCGGAATTGTTCCTTATTCTAATAGAATTGTTATTTTTTTATTATAATTAGTATATAATATAAAGAATTTTTCAGTTCTTTACATGTTTTTACAAAGTTGGTTCGGAGAATATTCTAAGATTTTGAAGTATGCTTGTTAATGCTTTGAAATATATATATATGTAGAAATCATTTTTTCATTAAACTTGATATTCTGGATATAGGAATTAATTTTTCTAGCCTTAAATTGTGGAAACCGAACTAGAACCAAACCACTTTTTGCGGTTTGTTTTCTGGTTCAGTTCCAAAAGTTTCACGTTTTCAGTTTTGGTTAATTTTCTGGAATCCCAAGGGACTAGTTTTGGTTCTTGGCTCACCCCAAAAACCGAACCATACTGGTCCTGTGAACACCCCTAATTTACCCACCACCCCATTTTTTTTCTGTTTTCCTGCTTGGGATGGTGGGGGAGCTTGGCAAGATTCGAAACCTAAGACCCATCCCAAGCCCCTCCACCTGAGCCATGGCCCAGCACCACTTGTAAGTCTACTTAAAGGCCTGTGGAACTGAAATACTTGTTGACCAATTTTACAAAACTCACCCCCAATGATGCTTAGACAAAAGGAAATTCAGGTATAAATCAAGAATAAAGCCTATCTGAATAAAAATACCTTCCTTGCTTCTGCCTTTAGCAAGCCTCTGTTTTATCGAGGGCTTGAAAACCCTCCAATGTATTTGTGTTTGCATAGAATGCCAGGGACAGAGCATTTTGTTTCCTGTCACCATGGCTTCTTGTTATTGACGATTGAACACATGGTTCAGGTGGGCAACGATTCAGCACGAAGAGAAAGGATTTGATAGTTGAGAATGTGAACCAAGGTGCATAGAAAACCTGCCACAAGATCATTTCACTTCTCAGGTACATAAAGTCACCCATCAAAAACAAATGATTTGCCATTTATTTATTTATAGTCAATTTAATGTAAACATAAATTTATGTTGATCAAATTTTCCATGAAGGTCTAAGATTAATTTATGACTAGTTTTCCAGCCTCCTAGGTTTGTTACATGGATCCTTCTATTTCCCCCCAAAGTACTCGTGTCCCACCGGATATGACCAACGGTAAGGGTGTAGGATATGTGTTTTGACATCCGAACCCAATTCAGACCACTTGATTTCTCTAATTTTTTTACGATATTTGCAGAAGAAGAAGATTAGGAAAAGAAACATTTGTAGCCTCTCACATGGATGAGCAATGGAAATTCCATATTTCTCTTTAAATCCTATTTAATTTTAAGTATATTTCTATATAATTTTACAATATCTTATCTAAAAAATATTATATGGTATGCATGCAATATATATGCGGCCATATCATGTCCCCGTAATCCATATTTAACTTTTGGATATATCCCCAATATCCTAAGTTTGGGGGGGGGGGGTGGGTTTTTCTTGGTGTAAATAATCCTTTGTTTTTTTTCAAACTACTTTCTAATTTTTCAAAAAAAAAAAATCATAAAACACACAAGTTATGAAAAAACTCACCCAAAACAAATACTTTTCTAGCTATTTCAAACTTCAAACAAAAGAAGACCAAGAATTCAAAGCAATTGGTAATGAAAAATGCCATACTCAAACACTCAACACTCAACACTCAACTCAACTCAACAAATTACTAACAAAATGCCAATCCATACTATAACTGAGAATTTCCAATAATTACTTCATACAATTCAAACCATAATAGAAGAATATTGAAAATTTAAAACAGAAAAAAAAAAAATCAAATTAGGAGAGGAAATAAAGAAGCATAGATATAGAGAGATACCGGTAATGGGAAAATAGGGGAATCGTCAATTCCAAAGAGATTGAGCTTCAATGAAGATATTTCTATGCCAGAATTCCTCGTCAAACAGCACTCTGGAATGGTGCGAATTGAGGAAACACTTTCCATTCTCATTTCCCTTCTTCATACTTGCTGTGCTTCTTCACGGTCTCGATGTGACGATTTTTTTCAGTGAAGTTGATGATTCTGTTGCAGCTTATTTGTTGATTGGACGAACAAAAAGAGGAAACAATTTCAAATTCAAAATCAAAAATCAAAAATCTGTATTGCACTGAGATTTTAGTAACTTTCGGACTATCAATTTATTTGATTGGCCTTGTACTTTTTTTAAATTCAAAAATCCTAGGTTAAACAAATCCTAGGCCACTTAGAAAAATCTAATTAGATTTTGTGAAAAGAAATGGAGAAAAAAAAAATTGAAATTTAAGAAATAATAATTTGATAATAAATTTTTTTTTTTAAGAGGAAATTACAAAAAAAAAAAATTTTAAATGTTAAGGTTTTGATTTTTGTAATAAAAATAAATCATAAAATTTTTGTTTTTGTCAATTTAAATGTTAATTTTTTTTATTTATTTTTTCATTTAAATTATCTGTTTGTTTTCATTAAATAAAAATTTATTGACTAAAATAATTTTTTTTTTAGACAAGTTTACTTAAAAAATATGTAGATAGATTAGATTAAAATTAAGTTTAAATTAACAAAAATAAAATTTTTCAGAATTTATTTTTTTTACAATGGTTAAATTTTAAGTTTTTTTTTTTTTTTTTGAATTTTCCCCTAATTTTTTTATCACTGTTTTTGTATTAGGTAATTTTGTAATTTACTATTTGTATTTATTAATTATTTAATAATTATATTTAAATAAGAAAAATTAATCATCCTATCCCCTTTTTTTTTCTTTATTTCTTGGTTAAATTCAAATACACTTATTGAGATTTGTTTAAAATACATATTATCTTTATATGATATAGTTCTGAAAATTACAAATACTTCATTGTTGGAATTTTTTTATTTAACAGAGTTTAATAAAAATAAAATAAAATTCCTAACCCACTATTTTTAAACAATAATAATATTATATAAATTGTTAATTGAAATATATTTCTTATATCATTAAAAAACTGTTAATTAAATTTATTAATAAAAATGGTTCGGTTGTAAACGCCCCAAAAAAAAATACAAGGGATATAATAATAATTAAGGGCTCTTAAGACGTACTGGAACCATCCCCAACACATTCTGTTTACATGATCTCAATGTTTATACAAAATAATCCCACATGCAGA
>CM069909.1:64045517-64133420 GCA_036172215.1 Camellia granthamiana
ACTGACATGTGTTCATTCCTGCTATACACATTGCTTGCATTACTGCATGCTTTACTTACATGTGTATATGTTATTTCCAGGTGGTTACACATTGTGCACATTTCTGGCGTGTGCTTTACTGATATGTGTTCATACCTTTGCTTGCTTTACACATTGCTTGCGTTACTGCATGCTTTACTTACATGTGTTTAGGTATCTTACAGGAGGTTACACATTGCTTGCGTTACTGCATGCTTTACTTACATGTGTATATGTATTTCCAGGTGGTTACACATTGTGCACATTTCGGCGTGTGCTTTTACTGATATGTGTTCATACCCTTTGCTTACCTTACACATTGCCTGCGTTAATCCCACATGCTTTACTTACATGTGTTCGATTCCTTCACACATTGTACACGTTGTCACGTGTGCTTTACTTACATGTGTTCAAATTCCTGCTTCACACATTGCATGCGTTTCTGCGTGTGCTTTACTTACATGTGTTTATGCACACTTCGCATGCGTTGTCACACACTTTTTCAAATGCATTGTTATGCATGTTTCTAACGATATTGTACCTGTTCAGTTCATTTCTTTTTCAGGGCACGATATTGTATGTACGGTTCATTTGAAGCTGGCATGGCTAGACGAAGCCGCACAGGTATTGTATGCACTCCGCGTGAAACGTGGTAAGAATTGCATAATTTTCTTACATCCTTCCTGTCGGAATATGTAGGACTGTTGTTCCACCTGCTTAAAACTGTTGCATGATTTGCTTCATTACAGCATTCTTGGCATGATTATTAGTCATGCTCTTGCATCTTGCATACCGTTTGCATTTTGCCCCAACCTCCGAGCGCATCTCTGCATGCCTATATTGATTGATTGTCTGAGTCTTCGGCACTTAGTCAAAAATGGGTCGTCTCTGTGGCTTTGACACTCACTCCCGTCACTTTGTGACTGTTGAGTTCTGTCAAAGAGGAGCAACTGTAGACACCCCATTTTTTGACCGTCCTCAAGACTTGGTTGTGCTTGTAGGTACACCTGACAACTTAGTTCGATTGCTCGCTGAGTACTCGACTGTCGCGGTGGAACGTCACCGGTTCGAGCTTCCCGGACCTTGTATCCTTTCTGCCCTTTTCTTGGACCTTGCTTAGGTCCTTTCTTAGTGGACCTTTTAGTGCACTGCCGGCCATGTCTTTGTGCCTGCCGGACCATTGATGATGCCCTGCCGGCCATCTTTGTGCCACTTGCCGGCCATTGGTGATGGCCGGCACCCCCCCCTGTCTCAGCTGGTTTTCCTCCAGATCTTTTGAGCCAGTTGGTTTTTTGTTTGCTCCCCTCCATACACGTGTATGGAGGGATGGAACCCTTGTAAAGCTTCTTGAAGAAGCTTTAGCTTTGCATTCCTCTATATAAGGAGAGGGCCTCTCTCCTTAACAGAGGTTCAGCACTTTGACAAGAGATATAGCTCTCTCTCTCTCTATATATTTCTTGCTCTCTCTCTGTATTGTTGTTGTTTTAGTCCTTTTTTCCTTGCACTTTTGCACTACAACACATAGAGATACACCACCACCATTGGACCAAGCTTCTTGGGAGGTCTTCTTGAGGTCTAAAAGTGAGTTTCTACCCCCTGAAGTTGCTGGGTTTCGAAGAGAGTCTTCAAGGGTGAGTATTTTTTCCCATTTTAGCACTTTCTTGTACCTTGTTTTAGCCTTTCTTGCATATTGATTTAGGCCTTCACTTATAACTGAAAAAAGTCTTGTATTTAAGTACTTTTGAAGTTTGTTTAAGGTCATTTTGCTGTTAGGAGTGTGTAACTCTCTTGCATGCTTTATTTGGCTTTGTTTTAAGCCATTCCTTGAGGCCTCCGAGCTAGCCTTGGTTTGGCCTTCTTACCACTGAAATCCAATGGATTTTTAGTGGTAGAGGTGTGGTTTTGAGGTCCTTAATTAGAGGGGGTGGCCCCCTCTCTTTTGGTTCCTCTTTGCTTACATTTTTTGGCCTTCCAAAGGACCATCCCTCCATGCATTTTTGAGGCTTGGTTCAGGCCTATTTTTGTGACTTTTAGGACCTGCCTTGGCCCTGTCCATGGCTGGTTTGGTCATATTTTGCATGCATCTAGTATGTGTGGTGTAACTCCATTCATAGCTCATCAAAGTAGCATGTGTACTTAGCTTGTGTTGAGTCCATTTCAGTGGGTTTTTGGTGATGTTTTACCATGCCATGAATCTGTTTTTGGGTTGGTTTTGTCACTCCATGCTTGCATGATACACTTGTAGTGTAAATCCCCTAAACTAGCTTCATATGCTCCATGCTTTGCCATGTCATGTTAGCTTGTTTGGTTTACATTTCAGCATTTATTTGGTCATCATTTGGCATGTCATGACCCTATCCATAGTTGGTTTGATCATCCTTTGCATACTCCATATAGGTGTAGAACAAATCTTGTTTTCCTAGCCCTTTGTGCATGATGTTTTGACTCATCATAACTAGCATATTTTGGCTTTGCTCTAACATGATTCTATGCTTATTTTGGACTGCTCTAGGACTGTTTTGAGCTTCCATGGCCATATCACTCATGCTTTGTATAGCTATAGTGTAAATGCTTAGGTTAGTCTTGGGTTTTGGGGCCCCTACCATTGCCATACATGTGATGTTTGCATGCTTTGCCCTCATTCCATATGCTATTTCAGTCCATGAAATGTTGTCATATACACTTGCATTTGACATGCCTTGAATGCTTTATAGAGCTTGTGCTTTATGCCTCAAGAATGACTTTTGTACATGCCATTAAGCCTAAGCGTTTGGCTCATCATTTCAGTGCATTTTGGGGTCTTATTATACCATGATGTAACTCTGTTTTATGTTGTCTAAGTCATGCCATGATTGGTTCCAATAGGTGTAGTGCATTGCCTCTTTAAAGCCTTGCATGCTCCATGTTTTTTGGCTTTGTGTTCTAGCCTATGTTGGCTAGCTTTGCGCTTAGTTTTGGTCTTGTTTGGACCTACCCTAGGACTGTTTTAGGTCCCCTCGGCCCCTTGGGGGTTTGCCTTGTATGGCCATGGCTTAAGTCCTTTGTTTACTTTGAGCTTTGAGCATCATAATATGCTATGCTTGCATTGTTGATTTGATTTGGCATCACTTTACATGAGATTTCAGAGCTTACCTCATTGTCATACATCTGTGTTTGTTGCTCCTTAAGTGTGCTTAAGAGTTGTCCTCTTTGTGCCTTAATACTTGAGCCACTCGGCATACATGTTTGCCTTGTCATTTCATGCTTTTCATGCCATCAATTCATCGCTTTTGGCCACTGATTTGGTGCTTAGTTGAGCTGCCCACATTAGTTTTAAGTCCATCCCTTTGCATGTTGTCGCATGCCTGTCTTGCATATTGTTGTATGCTTGCTCCATCTTCACATGTTGTCGCATGCTAGCCCCATTACATGTTGTTGCATGTTCATGTTGCATTTTGTCATGTTGTCCAAGGTTGTCACCTCACATCATGCCTATGTGCTTGTTGCATGTCATTAGCCTTGTTAGGTTATTCATATTGCATGTTTGCCATGCTTACATGTTGTATTGTTTGGATTAAGTATTAATCCGAGCACGAGGAACGAGGGGAATTTCATACTCTGAGTGATGGAACGTGTCTCAATTCTCGGGTCGCCGAAGCTCTTGATGATTCATGATAGAGTTCTAGGCTTTACTTGCTTCATTTGTGCATTTCATTTTCATATTGATTTGCACAAGTTGAGATCTTTGGCCATCATGCATCGGGATGCGTGATTGATGGTCGTGGATCCGACTAGGCCTCTCCCTTGATGTTTTGAGGTGATTTGGGGTGGCATAGTGCATATACACCCTTGGGAAACCCTCCATTTTCTCTATTTTGTGCTTTGTTGCAGCTTGGTGTCACAGCAACACCAGTGGCTGGCAGTGCACCACTAATGGCCGGCAGACTCTCATCCTTGGCCGGCAGTGCCCTGTTGTTGGCCGACAGTGCTCCTTTCATGGCCGGCAGGCCACTGGTGGAATCCCCCCAGCAGTGTTTTGGTAAGTTCCAACAACAAACACTGGAAGACACCTTGCAAACAGAGCCTCTAAAGAGCAACCGGAAGGTGTTTCGAGGCGAAGAACCGAAGCGAGCATGCATACCTTCCCTCTTCTCCAAATAGAGCTGGAATTGCATTCATTTACTGCTTACTTGTTAGTTAGTAGTTGTGTAATAATTAGTTGTAGCTAGTTATTAATTCGGTTTTGTAATCATTAATTAGCTCGTGAGTTAGTTAATTAGGCGGCTTGTATTATTTATTCGGACCCTCCGAGCGAGGGGCAACATTGTAATAAGTGTGCGGTGTGTGTGATGTATGTCTTCCAACCCCACGTCTTTCTCCCTTTTATTTACCAGCTTATGATGGTTAGATTAGGGCATGTTTCAATTAGCATACTTATGTTCGCATGTTTGCATTCATTCATCTGTCTTGCATGCACCGGGCTCAGCGCATCATACTAACTGCATTGTATTTCAAAGTTGAATACGTGTTAGCTGTAGCATCATCATATGCCATCTTAGAATAGCCGAGCCTACTATAGTTGCATTTTTGCATGTGTTGCATTAGGCATCTCAGCATAGTTAGGATTCATGCATGGATTTCTAACATAGCTTCTGTTTTGGCTTGGAGTGCTAGGTAAGCTCTTATGCTTTAGCATCTTGCATGCGTGTGAGTGTTGCCATATTAGCATGCTTACCATGAGGCTATATGCTTATGTGATATACCTGCCTGAATGCCTGTGGGTGAAGGTTGGGTTATTTGGATTGGAACAATGCATTAACTGTGAGTTTTAAGCCCACTAGATAGTGGCAAATCATCTCGTTTTCTAAAGCCTACCTGAGGGTGGCAAATCCACGTCTTAGCCTACTTGTGAGTAGCACCATCAAACCGTTTTCAAAACAAACATGAGATGCGTTGTTCCAATTCAGGCGATCCAGTCTATACTTGTATGCTGTGCGCATCACATAGTAATTCTAGGCTAATAACCGAAATAAGAACACATAATGTTTTCAAAACTCGATATCATGGTTAGTAGAGGCCGATCTTTGATCGGGCGAGCGGGGGTGCTCACGAAGTGACCTTCCCCAATCATACCCAAGTTCCCGAGCCGAGGCAACTTTGGTGATAACAGACACGTGGCCTTAGGCAACGAGTCAGGGTTTCCTAAATTCCCCCAAAAACAAAATATTTAGGTAGCGACTCTGTATCTGGCAAAGCAGTCCATGTTTGGCACTTCTTTCAAAAAAATCTGTTTTCAAAAACGATTTGCCAGATTTGGACTCTTTGATGATTCATTGGTCTTGCATTGCACTCTGCGAGATTAGATACAGGACCGTGACATTGAGTCCTGAACTGTAGTGAGCCCAAAATGAACAAAACGGGATTCCCTCCCGGGACGTTTGGGGACGTCTACAGCATCAAGGCCGCGCCTCACGCTCCAGTTAAGCCAAATTGTTTGGCCGTGTTTAAAAGCACCCCCTCAAGGCGTGATTCAATGTGATCCATGGTATTTTCAAGCCAGCACGGGTATGTAAGTTCCAAGGATGATCAAAAAAGCAGAACATATGAGGGAAGTCCTGTTAGTTCAACCCGCGGTCAAAAAGAGCAAAACCGAGGTCAAAGATGTGCTCAGCTTTTCAAGCCGAGATCTTGAACGAATTCAAACACCGCATAATGACGCTCTAGTGGTCACCTTTCACGTCAGGGACTTTGACGTTAGGCGTATTCTGATTGACCAAGGCAACTCAATCGAAATAATATACTACGACGCCCTTCAAGCAACTCAATCTAAGTGATAAAGACTTGGCCCTAGCGACCTCGCCACTGGTCGGTTTCAACTCGTAACCGGAGTGGCCCATAGAAAAGATCATCTTACTGGTCAAAACCGGATCTGTGGTCAAGTAGTTGGAGTTCTAGGTGTTGAAAGTGCCTTCCACATACAATCTAATCCTAGACAGAGGATGGCTTCATGCCATGCAAGCGGTGGCTTCGACCTACCACCAAGTTATAAGGTTTTCCTCTGCTACGGGGGATGATTAAAGAAATCTGGGGTGATCAAGTCATGTCCAAGTAGTGTTTCGTGGCTGTAAATGGAAACCGAGCAGCCAAAGGCTTCGTGCAAATGATCGAAGGACCAGAAGATCAAAGTGTCCTGGATGATGTGGATACCAAAGCCGAATAAAAGGTTGTTAAAGACTTGGTGGAGGTAAGGATCAACGAGGGTAATCTGAGAAGTTCTTTCTGTGGGGATCCAGCCTGACCCCCAAGAACGGCTGAAGATGGTTGAGTTTTTGGTGGCGAATATCAAAATGTTTGCATAGACACCTTACGACATGCCTGGCGTCGATCCAGACTTCATTTTCCACCAACTCAACGTCTTTCCGGATGCCCGGCCTGTCATTCAAAGAACGCGGAGATCAGCGCTTCATCACGCCGAGATAGTGGCAGAAGAGGTCAAAAACTTGCTTGAAGCGAGGGCAATCCAGGAAGTGCACTATTCTCGGTGGGTTTCTGTACCATGCCTGGGGGGTACCCGGGCGCGTTAAACAGTTCGGACTCCCGAGATCTCTTTGATCTAGTCTCACGAGTGCAATGTGAAACGTAGATGAGAGTTCAGATTTGGTAACTTTTATTGAAAATCCATTTTTATTGCAATTTTACCAAAAATGGACTGCGTCATCAGATCTCAGAGTCGCCACCTAATATTTATTTTGGGAAAATTAGGAAACCCATGACTCGTGCCAAGGCCACTGTTCGTCGTAACCAAGGATGCTTGGCTCGGAACCTTAGGTATGAAGGGGGAAGGTCATTATTTGAGCACCCCCGTTCACCCGATCAAAAGATCGGCCTCTACTAAACCATAATATGACTTTTATTTTCTTTATATGTTCATGTTCTGATTATTTAATAAATCCTAAAATTTACTATGTGAAACATACAAGTATAGACTATGTCACCCATTTTGGAATAACTTGATTTCATGTAGTTTTGAAAGAGTTTTGAAAATGTATAACCCAAATAAATTGAGTTTACAAACCCGAAAATCAATATCATTCCAAATTAAGCGACACAACCTCCATCCACTGGCATTCATGCAGTTATATCACATAAGCAAATAGCCACATGGTAGGATGCTTAAACATAGTAAGAAAAACACACAAAAACGGGATGCTAAAGCATAAAAACTTACATGTTTGACGACCCGCGAACAAGCTACAAAACAAAGTTAGTAAAACATGCATGATCTTATATACAAAATCCTAATGCAATTCACTCATGAGATGCAACTAAAGATTCGGCTTCTAAGATATGACATGTGAATCATCTCAAGAACATGAGGTAGCGCACATAATCACATAGGAATTGATTAAATCCACAAATGCAAACTTCGCCGAATCAAGATGCATGAAACATGGATGCAAAGCATGAATATGATGAAAAATAAATATGATGTTTATGTACAAATAAGGAAAGCAAGTAAAAGAATGGGATAGAAAGAAGCGGGGCGGAGAATTATTACAACATTTTAAAGAATAATTACAAACCAAATTAGAGAGGGATGAGAAGAATATTACAACAAAATAAAAACCTCACAATACACTCAAAATTAAAAAAAATAAAATAAAATAAAATAAAAACTTCATGTTCTTTGGAACCGCCACCGGAAATTGGTCAACATTGGGAGATTACGCCATCTTGTCTGGAAGAAGCTAACCGACCGGCCAAATAGGCCGGCCGGCCAACTAGGCCAAGCAAAACCTGTCTTGTTGCGAAACCAAGAAAAGGCACAAACAAAAAATATGTAGGTGGCTCAACTAACCACTACCAGTTAGATTAAAAACACGAAAACAAATATAAAATAAAATGAAAAGTGTAAACTTACAACATAAACCTAAAACAGTAAAACAAATATAAAATAGAACATACAAGATTACAACAAAACTAATGTGAGACTAATACAAGAAAAAGAATAAATATGAGGTAGAACGTGCAAGATTACAACAAAACTAATTTGAGACTAATACAAGAAATAAAAATAAATATGAGGTAGAACATGCAAGATTACAACAAAACTAATATGAAATTAAAACATGCGAATAAAAATAAATAAATAAATAATTATAAACTAAACAAAACACTAGGATTATAACAACACACTATGAAATATAAAGTAAGAAAATAAATATGAGATAAACAAACTACTTGGATTATAACAAAACACTATGAAATAAGAAGTAAGAAAATAAATATGAGATATAAAATATAAGAAAATGAAAGACCAAAAATTCACCTTCCAAAGAAAGATTGAACTTCTTGATTTCCAAACTTCCTCTTGATCACCCTCAAGTGTAGAAAGTGTGTTCTCAAATCCTCAATTCGAAATTATGGAGTTTATGGAGTTTATGGTATGAAAAGTGGCTAACTCTCTAGTTTTTCTCATTTTCAATCACTAAACACTCTTCCTTATGATCAAGGCAATTGATCTTTGGCTATATCAGAATTTTTAGAGTGGTTTTGGTGTATGGAAATGAGGAATTTCAGTAGCTATGGAAGGTATGGGGTGTATATGGAAGATAGGAATATTTTTGGCTCAAAAACTCAATTTTTCTCTCTTTTTTCACTCTTTTCTCACTCATTTCTCCTCAATTTCGTGGTCCTCTTCTCTCTTACAATATGATCATTCTATATAGGCAATGAGGGAGAGTAAAGGTCAAAAAGAAGGTGGGAGACAAGGTGGGAGACAAGAATGTGATAGGAGGGCAAATTTTCAAGGTGGTTGCATGGGATACTCCTTTATGAATGCAAACAAAACCTCTTTTTGACAATGGGAGATGATTAGGTATAATGGAGGATGAGTGGATGCACTTGAATGGCTCAGAAAATAGGTAAATGGGTTGTCCCAACCGAACCAAAACCAAGAAAAAAAATGGGCTATTGTTGTTTTGGGCCGAGTCAACAAAATCTGCTTTTAAGTCCAACTTCAAATGGGCATATCTCCCCCAAATGGACTTGGTTTTAGGCGGTTCTTGGGTCCAAATTGAAGCCCCAGAAGTCTAATTTCCAATGGTGGTGGCCTCACATTTAAATTCCAAGTGTACAAAGAGATATGCCTAATTTAGTAAAGGTTGTCTCGGGTTGGGTCAACAAAATCTGCTCTTAAGCCCAACTTCAAATGGACATATCTCCCTTATTTGGACTTGGTCTGAGGTGGTTCTTGGGTCTAAATTGAAGCCCCAGAAGTCTACTTTCCAATGGTGGTGGCCTCACATTTAAATTCCAAGTGTACAAAGAGATATGCCTAATTTAGTAAAGGCTGCTCATTTCCTTCTTAATGATTTGATACTCATCCTTTTCCTAAACCAGTTTTCTTTCATCCCCTCCTATTTCCTTCAACTCCAAACCTATAGGAAGATTTTTTTTTTTTTTAAATATTTTTCAAAAAGTTTCACCTTGCCTCCATTTATTTCCACTTTGTCCTTACTCGGTTTACTGAAAAGTGTAATATTTTAATCGAAATGGGAGCCTCGGGACATTGTAGAAACATTTTAAAAAAAACATATTTTGAAAAGAGGGTTTTAAGGTCTAAAATAGTTTGGCCAAAAAATGGGTGAAGGTTGGGATTAAAACTCAAATTCCATCTTTCTTACTGAGAATTTTGTGAGAAACACATTCTAATTGTCATCATCGGGTAATCAAAAGAAAGCGCCCAAGTCTTAGGGCTGGTCAAAATGGGGTGTCTACAGTTGCCCCTCTTTGACAGAGCTCGAAGTCATTTTATGACGTGAGTGAATGTCAAAGCCCGAAGACGACCCTTTTGACAAGGCCGTAAGACTTGGGCAAACAAACAAGATGTAATGCAAGTGGTTGAACCCGAAGGTTGCCTACGTATCCCTTTGTAAGGAATCAAACCAGCGTAGTTCAGGGGCAGAATGCAAGTGATATACTCAAAATGCAATTTGAAAGTTGGACTTACACGCTTCGCGAAGCCGGTTGTTTGAAAATTCATGATTTATACAATGTAATGCAATGTCATGGAGTGATGATAAAGATATGAAGATGACAACATGAGAGGCAAGCTTCATGCAAATGATATGAAACATAACAGGGGGTGCATTGCATATAAATGTGTCACAAGATCACATACAAATGTGCCATAACATAATTTTAACCAAGTGGAACAACAATCTAACGCATCTCACGTGAAAGGAGGAAGGGTGGTATAAACATCAGGCGCACCTGATGTTTTTAACCGAGTAAAACAACAACCTAACGCGTTTCACACGAAAGGGAGAAGTATGGTGTAAACATCAGGCGCACCTGATGTTTTTAACCGAGCAGAACAACAACCTAACGCGTTTCACGCGAAAGGAGGAAGGATGGTGTAAACATCAGGCGCACCTGATGTCTTTAACCGATTTGTGATCCTAACGCGTCTGCTGGTTTTAACCGATTGGGTAGTGTAAACAGACAGGCGCACCTGCTATTGTTAACCGATTTTGAAAATTGGACTTATACGCTACGCGAAACCAGTTTGAAAATTGGACTTATACGCTACGCGAAGCCAATTTGAAGATTGGACTTATACGCTACGCGAAGCCAGTTTGAAGATTGGACTTATACGCTACGCGAAGCCAGTTTGAAAATTGGACTTATACGCTACACGAAGCCGGTTTGATGATTGGACTTATACGCTATGCGAAGCCAGTTTGAAGATTGGACTTATACGCTACGCAAAGCCGGTTTGACGAGTGGACTTATACGCTATGCGAAGCCGGTTTGACGAGTGGACTTATACGCTACGCGAAGCCAGGGTGGCAAGTGGACTTACACGCTACGCGAAGCCGGGGTTGGCAAGTGGACTTACACGCTACGCGAAGCCGGGTTGGCAAGTGGACTTACACGCTACGCGAAGCCGGGGTGGCAAGTGGACTTACACGCTACGCGAAGCCGGGGTTGGCAAGTGGACTTACACGCTACGCGAAGCCGGGGTGGCAAGTGGACTTACACGCTACGCGAAGCCGGGGTGGCAAGTGGACTTACATGCTACGCGAAGCCGGGGTTGGCAAGTGGACTTACATGCTACGCGAAGCCGGGGTGGCAAGTGGACTTACACGCTATGCGAAGCCGGGGTTGGCAAGTGGACTTACACGCTACGCGAAGCCGGGGTGGCAAGTGGACTTACACGCTACGCGAAGCCGGTTTAACGAGTGGACTTATACGCTACGCGAAGCCGGTTTGACAATTGGACTTATACGCTACGCGAAGCCTGTTTGAAGATTGGACTTATACGCTACGCGAAGCCGGTTTGACGATTGGACTTACACGCTACGCGAAGCCGGGGTTGGCAAGTGGACTTACACGCTACGCGAAGCCGGGGTGGCAAGTGGACTTACACGCTACGCGAAGCCGGTTTAACGAGTGGACTTATACGCTACGCGAAGCCGGTTTGACAATTGGACTTATACGCTACGCGAAGCCTGTTTGAAGATTGGACTTATACGCTACGCGAAGCCGGTTTGACGATTGGACTTACACGCTACGCGAAGCCGGTTTGACGATTGGACTTACACGCTACGCGAAGCCGGTTTGACGATTGGACTTACACGCTACGCGAAGCCGGTTTGAAGATTGGACTTATACGCTACGCGAAGCCGGTTTGGTGATTGGACTTATACGCTACGCGAAGCCAGTTTGGAGATTGGACTTATACGCTTACGCGAAGCCGGTTTGAAAATTGGACTTATACGCTACGCGAAGCCGGTTTGAAAATTGGACTTATACGCTACGCGAAGCCAGTTTGAAAATTGGACTTATACGCTACACGAAGCCGGTTTGAAAATTGGACTTATACGCTACGCGAAGCCGGTTTGAAAATTGGACTTATACGCTACGCGAAGCCAGTTTGAAAATTGGACTTATACGCTACGCGAAGCCGGTTTGAAAATTGGACTTATACGCTATGCGAAGCCGGTTTGAAAATCGGACTTATACGCTACGCGAAGCCGGTTTGAAAATTGGACTTATACGCTACGCGAAGCCGGTTTGAAAATTGGACTTATACGCTTACGCGAAGCCGGTTTGAAAATTGCACTTATACGCTACGCGAAGCCGGTTTGAAAATTGGACTTATACGCTTACGCGAAGCCAGTTTGAAAATTGGATTTATGCAATGCAATGTAATGTCATGGAATGCTGGCTATGTTTGCAACTTTCCCTATTCTCCAACAGGGTGACAGACTAGGTTGGTTCAGTTTCTAGAGTTGAGGCGCATACAAGCTATCTCAACCTACGGGGTTGCCATACAGATTTCAAGCCGAGGATACACCCCTGGGTATTTAAACCAGACTTTAGTCTCGGAAATTCCAAACCTTTTGCGTTCTAGGCCTTGGCCATTCGAACTCTAGTTTTCACCATCGCAGTTGGTCTCTTAGGAACTCTTTGCAAACACAACCAAGATAATACACAAATATTTACATATAAATACATACATATATGTATATATGGTATACACATATGCATATACAGACAACATACAGACAGATATATACAAATGTATACACAGACATATACAGTGTATATACAGGTATATACGACACAGACATATACGGGCCTATACACAAACATATACGGATATATACACAAATGGAGAATATTCTGTTTGCAACTGTCAGTGAGAAGATGCCGTTACTGAGAAGGCATATTCCGTTTGCTGACGTCAGCACACGTACGCAAAACACGCAAAAAGAAAGGAAAAACACAAAATGCATGGATGTAGGGATACGGGGTTTCGAACCCCTGACCTTCGGCCTGGTCTTCGAGTCCTCGACCACTGAACCACGCCACTCTTGCGACAATATATGCAAACAAATATATATACATATACGAGACATATATACACAAAATCAAAACAAACCAAAAGAAACACTCGATGTGGGGTTCGAACCCTTGACCTCGGGTTTAGGCTTTCCGAATCCTCAACCCACTGGGCCAAACCACTGAACCCAAGCCATACCTGTGACCCAAATGTTCAAACAAATATATATAATACATAGATATACAACACATATACATATATATATATACAACTCTCCCCCCCGCCCTCTCCTATTTTTGTCTTACTCTCTCTTCCTTCATCTTCTTCGAGCATCGTGTCTGTCGCGCGATTTCAACAATCGCGGCGCCTGACCGACAGGCTATACAATCCTACCCCGATTGTCAATGATCGTCTCGAGCCTTCCTCTCTCTTTGTCTTCTTCTCTGGCTTCATCCTCTTCTTAAGTTGAGGCCTGCGAAAGAGAGAGGCAGAGCAAAAGCCTGTAAACTTTCTCTGTCACCACTCTGCAACCTCTTTCTTTTCCATTACTCTTCTCTGCCATGGCCTCTTCACAAGGTTCTCTCACTCTTTTTCCAGACTTGAACGAGTCTACGATAGAGATGACCAATTCCGACTCCCCTGAACCTCAACCACGAGCTCCTCCTCCTTCCCCTGTTTTCAACTTTCCAGCGATGTCAGTTGAACAAATCATGGCGGCACAGTCTGACATCGAAGCAAACTCGTATACGCTAAGGTCATGTGTGGAGACCGTGACTGCGGTCTCCAACTTGTCCCGTCGGCTGCAGAACAGGACGTGTGAGGTGCATCGATTGAATGCACAACTTTCTTTACTTCAACATATGTACAAAGATTCTCGAGGGGAAGTTAGCGGATTGAAGAAACAAATCAAGGAGTTGAAACGACAGGTGACCGTTGCAACTCATCATGGGACTACCTTTGACGGCCAGCGAGGGATAATTTCATTCGGAAGCTCTGCCAAGGCCGGAAGCTCTGCCAAGGCCAAGGCAGAGTCTTCAAGAGCTTCGAAGAAGTAAAGATGAAGGGAGGCAGTCGATGGTAAAGTCAGGCAACAAAGCTGTGTGCAAATGAAGTCGGTCGCAATTTTTGCCGCCGACCTGCTGCCGGAGAAGAAAGAAGAAAAAGATCCATCTCTTTCTCTCTCTTTGTTTTTGTTTTGTTTTGTTTGTTTGTTTGTTTGTTTTTTTTTTTTTTTTTTTTTTGTTTTTGTTTTTTTGTCTCTGTAATCAAGGATGTCCTCCCCTGACTGCAATAAAATCAGTTTAGTTTTTGTACATCCATGGCGTGACTGACATATCACTCTGAACTTGAAAACATTTTTGTTTGATTGAATTTGAGAGTGATTGAATTTTGAACTCTGAATTGAACATTGATTCTATACTGACTTGAATTAAAGAATGACTTAACAAAAGAAGAACGAAGCAAAACGATCCAAACACACTTATATACACTGACTGGTATGAAAGGAACTTAAAAAAAACAAGACTCTGGAACACAACACCATTGAGCCTAAGTGATTCTGCAGTTTATCCTGATGGGTTGAAATTGAAACTGATGGGCCGAGCAAAACGTTGGCCGACGAACTCATGATCTAGCCAAAGAGTTGGCCAACGAACTTCATGACTCAAGTGGTGGAGAAGATAGAATCTCCGACTCGACTATGCCCCTAGTTCATTGCCTTGACCCCTCTTTTGTCTCTTGATTGATTAAAAAATGTTTTGATCAACATGAGAGTTAGATTAGCATACTTATTTTCAAATCATGTAAGCTAAACTGTGAGCACTGAAAATTTTCCCTTCTCAAATCCAAAGAATGGCCCAAGTTTTGCAAAAATGGAACAATTTTTGAGAAAATCAGCCAACTTCATTAAAAGTCCTCAAAATCTATTTTTGCAAATGACCACTACTCGATCAACATGAAATCAACCCTTGAGATGTACACTTGAATTCGTCTTGCAACTGAGCTCGTCATGAAAGAGAAAAAGGACAACAGAAGCAAATGGGGACGAGCCAATCAAATATGGATAGCCGAGTCGAATAAAGATACACCAATCAAACATGGACGAACTGAGTGAGTTGAAAAATAATTAAGGCCGAACTTCAAGATGAAGCTGCCTACGTATCCCAAAGATAGGAATCAGGCCATACGTAGTTCCGGTTAAGGTTCACTCGAGTATTGACGCTCTCCTTTTGTGCTCCAACTTTTGCCAAAGCCGCCCTTTCGGGTTTTCAACCATGCGAGCTTTTCATTTTTTTTTTTTTTTTTTTTTTTTTTTTACTCTAACTTTTGCCTAGGTCGCCCTTTCAGGTTTTCAACCCAACGAGTTTTTCATTTTTATTTTTATTTTTTTATTTTTTATTTTTTATTTTTTTACTCTAACTTTTGCCTAGGTTGCCCTTTCAGGTTTTCAACCCAGCGAGCCTATCAAGGGTAGTACTTCTTCAGCTTATCCATATTGATTGGTTGTGAGAACTCCAAACCATCCAAATCCATGAGAATGACTGCTCCTCCTGACCAAATTGATTTAATGATGTAGGGGCCCGTCCAATTGGGTCTAAACTTGCCCCTAGGGTCGTGAATAGGAGCTCGGCTGTCTTTCAACACTAAGTCCCCTTCCCTCAAATTCCTGGATCTAACCTTTTTGTTGAATGCTCTGGCAATCCTGCGTTGATACCCCTGAATATGGTATAACGCCTTCAATCATCGCTCATCGAATAGCATTAGTTCCTCAAATCGATTCTGTTGCCAATCAGCTTCTGTTATCTGACATTCAGCCATAATCCTTAATGAAGGCACTTCCAACTCAATCGGCAAAACAGCCTCCATTCCGTATACCAAAGAGTAAGGGGTTGCCCCTGTAGACGTTCGGATTGATGTCCTGTATCCCCAGAGTGCAAAAGGTAACTTATCTGGCCAATCTCTATAAGTTTCTACCGTCTTACACAGGATGTTCTTGATGTTCTTATTTGCAGCTTCAACGGCACCATTAGTTTGTGGCCTGTAGGTTGATGACTTGTGAAACGCCACGTTATACTTCTCAAGTAGAACTGCCACTTCTCCTCTGAAATGTGAGCCATTGTCTGAAATTAATTCATTTGGCACCCCGTATCGGCAGATAATGTTGTTCCTGATAAATTTGGCCACATGTGATGCTTTCAACACTAAATACGACTGTGCTTCAACCCATTTGGTAAAATAGTCAATGGCAACTAAGATGAACTGATGCCCATTTGAACCTTTCGGTGTGACTGCCCCAATGACATCTATGCCCCAGACTGAAAAAGGCCAAGGCGAAGTCATGTTGTAGAGTTTTGATGGCGGGATGTTCATGCGATTGGCGTGGATTTGACATTTATGGCATCGCCTAACAAAGTTGATACAATCACTCTCCATGGTTAACCAGTAGTATCCTTGTCTAAGGATTTTTCTGGCTAACATTACACCGTTCATATGGGCTCCGCACTCCCCTCCATGGATGGCTTCCATGATACGCTTTGCTTCTTCTTCCTCTACACACAGCTTGTGCATTCCCAAATACCCTCTCTTGTATAACTTATCTCCACAAATGACGAACTGAGTGGCCAGACGCTGTATCCCCCTTTTGTCTTTGGTGTTTGCCCCTTGTGGATATGCACCTCTTTCCAGAAAATTCCAAATATCAAAGTACCAAGGGTTTTCATCTTGAACTTCTTCCGTTGTGGCTATCATTTCATACGCGGGGGTGTACCTTTGTTCTATAAGGATCGGGCGCATCTTGACTCCGACCGGTATATCTATCATTGATGCCAGGGTTGCCAATGCATCAGCAAATCGGTTGTTCTCTCTTACCAGGTGTGTAAAAGTTAGTTTTTCGAACCTCAGGATCAACATGTCCAAGGTCTGATGGTAGACTTTCATTTTTTCCTCTTTAACTTTCCAATCTCCGTTGGCTTGAGAGACAACCAAGTTTGAGTCCCCGATCACATCCAACCTTATTGCCCCTAGTTCCAAGGCTGCTTCCAATCCGGCAATGCATGCTTCATACTCTGCTTGGTTGTTGGATACCCTGAATCGAAGTTTAAAAGCTAAGGGGATATGGGAATCATCTGGCGCTATGAGCAGCACACCTATCCCATAGCCAAATTGATTGGACGCTCCATCAAAGTACAACTTCCAAGTGTCTTCTTCCATCTGCATGACCTCTTCATCTGGAAATGAGTACTCCATATCTTTTCCTCCTTCAATTGGGTGATCAGCCAAAAATTCTGCTACGGTCCTTCCTTTGACAGATTTGCGAGTGACATACTTAAGGTCAAATTCAGAAAGCAACAGCAACCAACGAGCTAGCCTACCGGTAAGTGCTGGTTTCTCAAAAAGATATTTGATTGGGTCTAATCTTGAAACCAGAATTACCGAATTAGCTAACAGGTAGTGTCTCAACTTCCTGGTGGCCCATACTAGAGCTAAGCAAGCTTTTTCCAAAGGGGTATAGCGGGTCTCATATTCAAGCATCTTTTTACTTAAGTAGTAGATGGCCTTCTCTACTTTCTCATCCGACTCTTGGGCAAGCACACATCCCATGGTTGATTCAGTCACTGATAAATACAAAATCAGCGGTTTCCCTGGCTCGGGTGGCGATAACACGGGTGGATTCTGCAAATATTGCTTAACTTGCTCGAAAGCGAACTGACACTGATCATCCCATTGAAACTTCTTCCCTTTCTTCAACAGACCAAATAGTGGTTCACAAGTTAGAGTTAATTTTGAAATAAACCTCCTTATGAATTGTAACTTTCCCAGAAAGCTCCGTACCTCCTTTTCAGTCATTGGTGGCGGCATTTCTAAGATGGCCTTAATTTTAGATGGATCAACTTCGATTCCCCGCTGTGTGATCAGAAATCCCAACATCTTACCTGCAGTTACCCCGAAGGTGCATTTCTGTGGATTCAGCCTTAGCCTGTATTCCCTAATTCTTTCAAAGAATTTCTTCAGTGCAGTGTAATGGCTTTCCCGATCTTTGGACTTGACAATCATGTCATCTACATACACCTCGACTTCCTTATGGATCATATCATGCAAAAGAGTAGTAGCAGCTCTCTGATAAGTGGCCCCTGCATTCTTCAAACCGAATGGCATAACCCTGTAGCAGTATGTCCCCCATGGTGTGGTAAATGCTGTCTTTTCTCTGTCTTCTGGAACCATAAGGATCTGGTTATACCCTGAAAAAACCATCCATGAATGACAGTAAGGCATGCCCTGCAGTGAAGTCTACCAATTCGTCAATATGTGGCAATGGGAAATCATCCTTCGGACTAGCCTTATTCAAATCCCGGAAGTCAACACAAACTCGGATTCTGCCATCTTTCTTCGGAACTGGCACAATATTGGCTAACCAAGTAGGATATTCTGACACGAGCAAAAACCCAGCATTGATTTGCTTGGTAACCTCTTCTTTAATTTTCAAGGCCCAATCTGGACGAATTCTGCGAAGCTTCTGTTTGACAGGTCGGGCCTCAGGGTCGAGAGGGATCCTATGTTGTACAATCTCAGGGTCAATTCCCGGCATGTCTTCGTAGGACCATGCAAAGACATCTTTGAATTCTGTTAATAAAGCAACTAATTGTTCACGTTCCTCTGAAGACAATGTAGAACCAATTTGGATCAAACGAGGATCTTTTTCAGTACCCACATTTACAGAAACAATTTCATCCACTAATGGCTTAGCACGCCTTTCTTCCTCCCAGTCGATTAAATTTTTCAAAGCCCGAGGGATTTCTTCCTCTTCGTTTTTATCAAGATCTTGAAAATTTTGGTCAATGTTATGAACTATGGGCACAGAAAAGTAAGCGGAAATCACATCTTCATTCAAAGCCTCGGGCTCACAAGTTGCAACAGACTCAAAAGAGAAAGAAAAAGAAGACTCAGACATCTTAGACAAACTTAAATCTGACTCCAACTCCACAGACCCACCGGACTCGGACTCAATAGCCAATTCAAAATTCTCAATACAACTCTTTTCAAAATGCCAATTCATTTGTGAGCCATTCATTGCATCCATGATGAAGCTTGAACAGTCAGCAGGTACCTCTTCCCCGATCACGGCAATGGTCATATCCCCCAAATTCATTGGTTCAGCGCTAGTATGTGATTCTGTCAGTAAATCAGCCAATGTTAGACCCAGGACTTCCTCTGTGCTGCTTTCCGAGCTGACTTCTCTGTCTTGTCCAATGTCGATGCTAGGATCTACCCACTCCTCGCCACTGTCGGAGAGCTGATGATCGAAGAAGATCTCAAACCCAGGGTATCTCTTCTTCTCCACTTGATCAAACCAGGGCTCAGGAAAACCACAGAAAGGGAAGTCTTCTCCTTGGCGGACAAAGCGTCCGTTCAAAGTCCCATGAATTGGTTTATGAACCAACTCAAACTGCTGCCCCGGTTCTCTTGGCCTTGATTTTCTCCCTGAGTTCTTCAGTTTTCCTTTTCCAGTCATCAGCCGTGGGTGCATACCCTAGTCCGAATGTATATGGGTTATGAGGTACTTCACTGGCTATAGTAATACATTTCCTGCCACTTCGTCCCAATCCCATCCCTGGAATGTGACCTAGTTTACTCATGAAATAGATTGATTGGGCACTGACGTATACACCTTCATCTTCCGCCATGAGCGTTTGAACCAGCTGGGCCTCTGCTAATGTAAAACCTGACAGGAACACATCTTCTTCCCCATGTTGTATTTCTAGCAGTGGTGTTGTAACTTCTGGAGGAGGATGAATGGATGAATTTCCGAAGACAGTGGCAATTCCTCCGCCGTATGGGTACTTTACCAATTGATGCAATGTGGATGATACAGCTTTCATCTGATGAAGCCAGGGCCTTCCCAATAGCAAGTTGAATGTTGCGGGAACATCCATGACATGAAATTCAGCTTTGTGCTCAGATGGACCCACTGCTATTTGTACTTTGATTGTCCCCATCACTTCCCGACTAGTATTATCATAGGCCCGGATCAATTGAGTAGTGGGCGTGAAATCTGCCAGCTTTAGCCCGATTGCATAAGCAGTGCGTGTAGGGCAAACATTGATGGCTGATCCGGTGTCAATCAGAACAATTGGGATCCATTTCTTTCTGCATTCCAGTGATACGTACAGAGGCTTATTATGTCCCGATCCTTCTTGTGGCAACTCTTTGTCAGCAAAAGTTATTGCTGGGATTGTTTCTTTCGGGGTGATTAATGACACTAATTGCTCGGGAGTGGTGTCAATTGACAGCTTAGCCTTGCTTAACATCGACAACATTGCCTGTCGATGTTCTCGGGAAGCCATGAGAAGACCCCCAAATGGAAATGTTTGCTTGGATCTTTTTCAGTTGTTTTAGAACCAGGTCTTCTTCTACCTCTTTCTCTTTTCCTTTCTCCTTCTCTTTCTCTACCTCTTTATCTTTGCCAGAGGGTTCCCCTTCGTCTAGATGTGGAGGCTTGAAGTAGCGCCCACTCCTGGTCAAATGATCGATTTCCTCTGCATACCAAGTCTCATCTGGCATATGATTTACCCATTCATCATCAGTATGGGCCAGCTGTAGGTCATTATCATCCCACCATTCGCCTTCATTGACTGAAAGGCAATTATCTAGCGCTGCTTGAATCATTCCAACAGTATGCTCTGACTGGCTTTTTGGTTCTTCTTCTCTTCCTCTGGAACTCTTTTCTTTACCACATTCAACAGGTTTTCCGAAATCAAGTCTTAGTTTATCCCCTTTTCTTTCAGTTTTCTCATCAGAAGCTTCGTCACCACTTGACCAACCGTGACTGTAATTCTTCGATTCCCACCATTCCATCTGCACATTCCCAAGATCTAATTCTTCAAAGAAATGAAGATTAGCCAAGTCCTCCTCTAGGTCGGCCAAATCATCCAACCCTTGTTCAAGTACATCATCTCTGACAACATTGATAGAAAATGAGTCTGGCAGATCAACCTCAAGCTTTAGTTGACCACTGGGAATAATATACCGGCTAGGATCATACTTTGTCTCTGATAGTTTGCCAGCCTCAAGCATAGGTACTACCACCATAGGGTTTTTGGGTTTTGGCTGGGTTGGAGGTGCATCCATCATGCATAACTCAGTGCCTTCAGGAATATATACCTCAGGTTTTGGTAAATGGGTAGGTGTGATATAGATACTGGGGTTAAAGGTGGATGAAAGTGTATGGATGAGGTTAAGATGAGGAGGTGATGGAACTCTGTCATGGGGTGGCAATGGGTTGGTAGTGACGTTGGGTTTTGGCGGTTGTGGGGAAGCTATGACTTTATTGTCTATGAGATCTTGAATCTCATGACGGAGACGAGCGCAACGGTCTGTGTCATGTCCTGGTTGTTGGTGGAAAGCACAGTGTTTGGTAGGGTCATGTTTGGCTGGGAGGGGTTCGGGAAGAGGTCGGGGGTCCAAAGGCTTCAAATACCCTCTTTTTGTCAAGATGTTCATTGCTTTAGAGAGTGTCATATAGAGAGGGGTGAATATTCTGCTTGGGGCTCGGGTTGTGTTTTGCGGGCCAGCATGAGCAAAGGGGTCAGCTATTTTAGTGGTGGTGGCAACCATGTTGATTTCAGAGGGCTTCATAGCTGTGCTACCACTGGCGGTAGCATTGGAACTACGACCAAAAGGCTTCCGAACAGGTTCCTTATCTTCCACAATGATTCCCTGTTTGATGGCATCCTCTATCTGGACCCCTATCTCATGTAAGTCATTAAAAGTGAAGAGCGGGAGGACTATCATTTTTTGTAACATCTTTCCACGCAGATTTCTGACTATCATACGGATTTGGTCTTTTTCAAGTGGTCTGTTGGTCATCATTGCTGCTTTTGCCCTCCATCTGGTGATAAAGGCCACGAAACTTTCATTGGGCTCTTGACGGGTGGCCTCTAATTCCTGAGTAGTCACTTCAATCTGGGTGTTATAAGCATACTGGGTGATAAAGGCCCCGGCCAACTCTTCCCAACTTTGTTTTACCGAGTCCTCTAACTTGGCATACCAAATGGCAGCCACTCCTGACAAAGTTCGTCCGAATAAAGAGAGCTTTTGCGGACGAGTCAAACCCATAGGCTTTAAGACATCAGAGAACAGGCGAATGTGCACCATTGGGTCACCGGAGCCATCAAACCTATCAATGTGTGGCATTTTAAACCGTTCTGGCAACTTCACAGCTGTCTCAGTGTACCCGTCTTCGATGTCTGGGATTGAATTCACTCCTTGTGCCTTTTTGAAAAGTTTTTCCAACTTGGCCAGCTTCAACATAGTTGAGTCAGACTCAGGTGCTTCAGAGGGATGGAGCCTTCCCACTGGTTGTGGAAGAGGAAATGATCCTCCTGAAGTTTGTGCAGGAACCCTCAGATCTTCTGGTGAATCAAGTTCAGGAAACTCGTCAGCTGGTGGAGGTGGAACTAGATGATTCACCGGAGGTGGTTGAGTAACGGACGCCCCAGATGAACGTTGCAGTTCAGCAAGAGTATTGCCTTGAGCAGCAAGAGTAGTGCCTTGGGCAGCAACCGTAGTGGCAACGGTATCCATGCTCCGTTGGAGGCCCAGTAGTATGTCCGCTATATTTTCTGGAATCTGAGCCATCACTGATTCTGATGAGTTGAGTAGTGATGATTTAGCAGGTGAAGAAGGGGTATTCTGGACAGTTGATGAAGCTTTTGCTTTTCTTAGTGTAACCGGTGGCAAAGAAACTAACACTGGCTGACCCTGAACCAAATCTGCACTTTTGCAAAGTCTACCAACGCGAGTCCATAGAACTTGGGGGATATCAGACCTTTCGGAAGCTATAGTGCCCAACTACCTTGCTGAAACAAAACGGGACCCCCGATCAGAATTTCATTTGCATCCTAGCTCAACTGATTACTGCTAACTCATGAAAAACTGAACTCAACCCCACAAATTGAAATGACTGAACCACTCATCTGAATCTGAGAATTCCCATACATTGCACATAACACATAGCAGGAAAGAGAACAAACACCCCTATGGGGGCTAGGGTTACCCTGTCCTATCTTTGAAATGATCTAGGGTTTCACTATTCAAACAAGTGGCATTATACATCCTAGAAATGGGAGAGCATCCTGTCCTAATTTTGGAAGGTACTATAGCTCATTATATGCACAAGGTTAGCTCTACTCTAAGGGTTGAAGTCGAGGTGACGTTACCAAAGAGTCCTTTGGGTCATAACCAATAAAGATTCCAGGAAATCAGAAGAGTCAAATAGCCTCTCTTCGAAGTCTGAGAACCTTAGATAGCAAAGCTAGATAGCAGGGCTACATAGCAAAGCTACCCTTTTGACAAATCTCAAAAGGTTACAACACAAGGCCTCTTAAAGTATCGTAAAGATAGGTATAGTGTCACAAAAAGCTTGCCTGTGCTCCCACCAGTATCTGGGCAACACAGGGACTTGAAGTGCACCAATGAATGCAATGCAATAAACATATAATTGAAAATAAAAGTCATATCATGGAGTTCGAGTCAAGGTTTCATAAAATCCCCAGTGGAGTCGCCAGAAACTGTAACATGCCTGGGGGGTACCCGGGCGCGTTAAACAGTTCGGACTCCCGAGATCTCTTTGATCTAGTCTCACGAGTGCAATGTGAAACGTAGATGAGAGTCCAGATTTGGCAACTTTTATTGAAAATCCATTTTTATTGCAATTTTACCAAAAATGGACTGCGTCATCAGATCTCAGAGTCGCCACCTAATATTTATTTTGGGAAAATTAGGAAACCCATGACTCGTGCCAAGGCCACTGTTCGTCGTAACCAAGGATGCTTGGCTCGGAACCTTAGGTATGAAGGGGGAAGGTCATTATTTGAGCACCCCTGTTCACCCGATCAAAAGATCGGCCTCTACTAAACCATAATATGACTTTTATTTTCTTTATATGTTCATGTTCTGATTATTTAATAAATCCTAAAATTTACTATGTGAAACATACAAGTATAGACTATGTCACCCATTTTGGAATAACTTGATTTCATGTAGTTTTGAAAGAGTTTTGAAAATGTATAACCCAAATAAATTGAGTTTACAAACCCGAAAATCAATATCATTCCAAATTAAGCGACACAACCTCCATCCACTGGCATTCATGCAGTTATATCACATAAGCAAATAGCCACATGGTAGGATGCTTAAACATAGTAAGAAAAACACACACAAACGGGATGCTAAAGCATAAAAACTTACATGTTTGACGACCCGCGAACAAGCTACAAAACAAAGTTAGTAAAACATGCATGATCTTATATACAAAATCCTAATGCAATTCACTCATGAGATGCAACTAAAGATTCGGCTTCTAAGATATGACATGTGAATCATCTCAAGAACATGAGGTAGCGCACATAATCACATAGGAATTGATTAAATCCACAAATGCAAACTTCGCCGAATCAAGATGCATGAAACATGGATGCAAAGCATGAATATGATGAAAAATAAATATGATGTTTATGTACAAATAAGGAAAGCAAGTAAAAGAATGGGATAGAAAGAAGCGGGGCGGGGAATTATTACAACATTTTAAAGAATAATTACAAACCAAATTAGAGAGGGATGAGAAGAATATTACAACAAAATAAAAACCTCACAATACACTCAAAATTAAAAAAAATAAAATAAAATAAAATAAAAACTTCATGTTCTTTGGAACCGCCACCGGAAATTGGTCAACATTGGGAGATTACGCCATCTTGTCTGGAAGAAGCTAACCGACCGGCCAAATAGGCCGGCCGGCCAACTAGGCCAAGCAAAACCTGTCTTGTTGCGAAACCAAGAAAAGGCACAAACAAAAAATATGTAGGTGGCTCAACTAACCACTACCAGTTAGATTAAAAACACGAAAACAAATATAAAATAAAATGAAAAGTGTAAACTTACAACATAAACCTAAAACAGTAAAACAAATATAAAATAGAACATACAAGATTACAACAAAACTAATGTGAGACTAATACAAGAAAAAGAATAAATATGAGGTAGAACGTGCAAGATTACAACAAAACTAATTTGAGACTAATACAAGAAATAAAAATAAATATGAGGTAGAACATGCAAGATTACAACAAAACTAATATGAAATTAAAACATGCGAATAAAAATAAATAAATAAATAATTATAAACTAAACAAAACACTAGGATTATAACAACACACTATGAAATATAAAGTAAGAAAATAAATATGAGATAAACAAACTACTTGGATTATAACAAAACACTATGAAATAAGAAGTAAGAAAATAAATATGAGATATAAAATATAAGAAAATGAAAGACCAAAAATTCACCTTCCAAAGAAAGATTGAACTTCTTGATTTCCAAACTTCCTCTTGATCACCCTCAAGTGTAGAAAGTGTGTTCTCAAATCCTCAATTCGAAATTATGGAGTTTATGGAGTTTATGGTATGAAAAGTGGCTAACTCTCTAGTTTTTCTCATTTTCAATCACTAAACACTCTTCCTTATGATCAAGGCAATTGATCTTTGGCTATATCAGAATTTTTAGAGTGGTTTTGGTGTATGGAAATGAGGAATTTCAGTAGCTATGGAAGGTATGGGGTGTATATGGAAGATAGGAATATTTTTGGCTCAAAAACTCAATTTTTCTCTCTTTTTTCACTCTTTTCTCACTCATTTCTCCTCAATTTCGTGGTCCTCTTCTCTCTTACAATATGATCATTCTATATAGGCAATGAGGGAGAGTAAAGGTCAAAAAGAAGGTGGGAGACAAGGTGGGAGACAAGAATGTGATAGGAGGGCAAATTTTCAAGGTGGTTGCATGGGATACTCCTTTATGAATGCAAACAAAACCTCTTTTTGACAATGGGAGATGATTAGGTATAATGGAGGATGAGTGGATGCACTTGAATGGCTCAGAAAATAGGTAAATGGGTTGTCCCAACCGAACCAAAACCAAGAAAAAAAATGGGCTATTGTTGTTTTGGGCCGAGTCAACAAAATCTGCTTTTAAGTCCAACTTCAAATGGGCATATCTCCCCCAAATGGACTTGGTTTTAGGCGGTTCTTGGGTCCAAATTGAAGCCCCAGAAGTCTACTTTCCAATGGTGGTGGCCTCACATTTAAATTCCAAGTGTACAAAGAGATATGCCTAATTTAGTAAAGGCTGTCTCAGGTTGGGTCAACAAAATCTGCTCTTAAGCCCAACTTCAAATGGACATATCTCCCTTATTTGGACTTGGTCTGAGGTGGTTCTTGGGTCTAAATTGAAGCCCCAGAAGTCTACTTTCCAATGGTGGTGGCCTCACATTTAAATTCCAAGTGTACAAAGAGATATGCCTAATTTAGTAAAGGCTGCTCATTTCCTTCTTAATGATTTGATACTCATCCTTTTCCTAAACCAGTTTTCTTTCATCCCCTCCTATTTCCTTCAACTCCAAACCTATAGGAAGATGTTTTTTTTTTTTTAAATATTTTTCAAAAAGTTTCACCTTCCCTCCATTTATTTCCACTTTGTCCTTACTCGGTTTACTGAAAAGTGTAATATTTTAATCGAAATGGGAGCCTCGGGACATTGTAGAAACATTTTAAAAAAAACATATTTTGAAAAGAGGGTTTTAAGGTCTAAAATAGTTTGGCCAAAAAATGGGTGAAGGTTGGGATTAAAACTCAAATTCCATCTTTCTTACTGAGAATTTTGTGAGAAACACATTCTAATTGTCATCATCGGGTAATCAAAAGAAAGCGCCCAAGTCTTAGGGCTGGTCAAAATGGGGTGTCTACAGTTGCCCCTCTTTGACAGAGCTCGAAGTCATTTTATGACGTGAGTGAATGTCAAAGCCCGAAGACGACCCTTTTGACAAGGCCGTAAGACTTGGGCAAACAAACAAGATGTAATGCAAGTGGTTGAACCCGAAGGTTGCCTACGTATCCCTTTGTAAGGAATCAAACCAGCGTAGTTCAGGGGCAGAATGCAAGTGATATACTCAAAATGCAATTTGAAAGTTGGACTTACACGCTTCGCGAAGCCGGTTGTTTGAAAATTCATGATTTATACAATGTAATGCAATGTCATGGAGTGATGATAAAGATATGAAGATGACAACATGAGAGGCAAGCTTCATGCAAATGATATGAAACATAACAGGGGGTGCATTGCATATAAATGTGTCACAAGATCACATACAAATGTGCCATAACATAATTTTAACCAAGTGGAACAACAATCTAACGCATCTCACGTGAAAGGAGGAAGGGTGGTATAAACATCAGGCGCACCTGATGTTTTTAACCGAGTAAAACAACAACCTAACGCGTTTCACACGAAAGGGAGAAGGATGGTGTAAACATTAGGCGCACCTGATGTTTTTAACCGAGCAGAACAACAACCTAACGCGTTTCACGCGAAAGGAGGAAGGATGGTGTAAACATCAGGCGCACCTGATGTCTTTAACAGATTTGCGATCCTAACGCGTCTGCTGGTTTTAACCGATTGGGTAGTGTAAACAGACAGGCGCACCTGCTATTGTTAACCGATTTTGATAATTGGACTTATACGCTACGCGAAACCAGTTTGAAAATTGGACTTATACGCTACGCGAAGCCAATTTGAAGATTGGACTTATACGCTACGCGAAGCCAGTTTGAAGATTGGACTTATACGCTACGCGAAGCCGGTTTGAAGATTGGACTCATACGCTTACGCGAAGCCAGTTTGAAAATTGGACTTATACGCTACACGAAGCCGGTTTGATGATTGGACTTATACGCTATGCGAAGCCAGTTTGAAGATTGGACTTATACGCTACGCAAAGCCGGTTTGACGAGTGGACTTATACGCTATGTGAAGCCGGTTTGACGAGTGGACTTATACGCTACGCGAAGCCAGGGTGGCAAGTGGACTTACACGCTACGCGAAGCCGGGGTTGGCAAGTGGACTTACACGCTACGCGAAGCCGGGTTGGCAAGTGGACTTACACGCTACGCGAAGCCGGGGTGGCAAGTGGACTTACACGCTACGCGAAGCCGGGGTGGCAAGTGGACTTACACGCTACGCGAAGCCGGGGTTGGCAAGTGGACTTACACGCTACGCGAAGCCGGGGTGGCAAGTGGACTTACATGCTACGCGAAGCCGGGGTTGGCAAGTGGACTTACATGCTACGCAAAGCCGGGGTGGCAAGTGGACTTACACGCTACGCGAAGCCGGGGTTGGCAAGTGGACTTACACGCTACGCGAAGCCGGGGTGGCAAGTGGACTTACACGCTACGCGAAGCCGGTTTAACGAGTGGACTTATACGCTACGCGAAGCCGGTTTGACAATTGGACTTATACGCTACGCGAAGCCTGTTTGAAGATTGGACTTATACGCTACGCGAAGCCGGTTTGACAATTGGACTTACACGCTACGCGAAGCCGGGGTTGGCAAGTGGACTTACACGCTACGCGAAGCCGGGGTGGCAAGTGGACTTACACGCTACGCGAAGCCGGTTTAACGAGTGGACTTGTACGCTACGCGAAGCCGGTTTGACAATTGGACTTATACGCTACGCGAAGCCTGTTTGAAGATTGGACTTATACGCTACGCGAAGCCGGTTTGACGATTGGACTTACACGCTATGCGAAGCCAGTTTGACGATTGGACTTACACGCTACGCGAAGCCGGTTTGACGATTGGACTTACACGCTACGCGAAGCCGGTTTGAAGATTGGACTTATACGCTACGCGAAGCCGGTTTGGTGATTGGACTTATACGCTACGCGAAGCCAGTTTGGAGATTGGACTTATACGCTTACGCGAAGCCGGTTTGAAAATTGGACTTATACGCTACGCGAAGCCGGTTTGAAAATTGGACTTATACGCTACGCGAAGCCGGTTTGAAAATTGGACTTATACGCTACGCGAAGCCGGTTTGAAAATTGGACTTATACGCTACGCGAAGCCAGTTTGAAAATTGGACTTATACGCTACGCGAAGCCGGTTTGAAAATTGGACTTATACGCTATGCGAAGCCGGTTTGAAAATCGGACTTATACGCTACGCGAAGCCGGTTTGAAAATTGGACTTATACGCTACGCGAAGCCGGTTTGAAAATTGGACTTATACGCTTACGCGAAGCCGGTTTGAAAATTGCACTTATACGCTACGCGAAGCCGGTTTGAAAATTGGACTTATACGCTTACGCGAAGCCAGTTTGAAAATTGGATTTATGCAATGCAATGTAATGTCATGGAATGCTGGCTATGTTTGCAACTTTCCCTATTCTCCAACAGGGTGACAGACTAGGTTGGTTCAGTTTCTAGAGTTGAGGCGCATACAAGCTATCTCAACCTACGGGGTTGCCATACAGATTTCAAGCCGAGGATACACCCCTGGGTATTTAAACCAGACTTTAGTCTCGGAAATTCCAAACCTTTTGCGTTCTAGGCCTTGGCCATTCGAACTCTAGTTTTCACCATCGCAGTTGGTCTCTTAGGAACTCTTTGCAAACACAACCAAGATAATACACAAATATTTACATATAAATACATACATATATGTATATATGGTATACACATATGCATATACAGACAACATACAGACAGATATATACAAATATATACACAGACATATACAGTGTATATACAGGTATATACGACACAGACATATACGGGCCTATACACAAACATATACGGATATATACACAAATGGAGAATATTCTGTTTGCAACTGTCAGTGAGAAGATGCCGTTACTGAGAAGGCATATTCCGTTTGCTGACGTCAGCACACGTACGCAAAACACGCAAAAAGAAAGGAAAAACACAAAATGCATGGATGTAGGGATCCGGGGTTTCGAACCCCTGACCTTCGGCCTGGTCTTCGAGTCCTCGACCACTGAACCACGCCACTCTTGCGACAATATATGCAAACAAATATATATACATATACGAGACATATATACACAAAATCAAAACAAACCAAAAGAAACACTCGATGTGGGGTTCGAACCCCTGACCTCGGGCTTAGGCTTTCCGAATCCTCAACCCACTGGGCCAAACCACTGAACCCAAGCCATACCTGTGACCCAAATGTTCAAACAAATATATATAATACATAGATATACAACACATATACATATATATATATACAACTCTCCCGCCTCTCCTATTTTTGTCTTCCTCTCTCTTCCTTCATCTTCTTCGAGCATCGTGTCTGTCGCGCGATTTCAACAATTGCGGCGCCTGACCGACAGGCTATACAATCCTGCCCCGATTGTCAATGATCGTCTCGAGCCTTCCTCTCTCTTTGTCTTCTTCTCTGGCTTCATCCTCTTCTTAAGTTGAGGCCTGCGAAAGAGAGAGGCAGAGCAAAAGCCTGTAAACTTTCTCTGTCACCACTCTGCAACCTCTTTCTTTTGCATTACTCTTCTCTGCCATGGCCCTCTTCACAAGGTTCTCTCACTCTTTTTCCAGACTTGAACGAGTCTACGATAGAGATGACCAATTCCGACTCCCCTGAACCTCAACCACGAGCTCCTCCTCCTTCCCCTGTTTTCAAATTTCCAGCGATGTCAGTTGAACAAATCATGGCGGCACAGTCTGACATCGAAGCAAACTCGTATACGCTAAGGTCATGTGTGGAGACCGTGACTGCGGTCTCCAACTTGACCCGTCGGCTGCAGAACAGGACGTGTGAGGTGCATCGATTGAATGCACAACTTTCTTTACTTCAACATATGTACAAAGATTCTCGAGGGGAAGTTAGCGGATTGAAGAAACAAATCAAGGAGTTGAAACGACAGGTGACCGTTGCAACTCATCATGGGACTACCTTTGACGGCCAGCGAGGGATAATTTCATTCGGAAGCTCTGCCAAGGCCGGAAGCTCTGCCAAGGCCAAGGCAGAGTCTTCAAGAGCTTCGAAGAAGTAAAGATGAAGGGAGGCAGTCGATGGTAAAGTCAGGCAACAAAGCTGTGTGCAAATGAAGTCGGTCGCAATTTTTGCCGCCGACCTGCTGCCGGAGAAGAAAGAAGAAAAAGATCCATCTCTTTCTCTCTCTTTGTTTTTGTTTTTGTTTTTTTGTTTTGTTTTGTTTGTTTGTTTTTTTTTTTTTTTTTTTTTTTTTTGTTTTTGTTTTTTTGTCTCTGTAATCAAGGATGTCCTCCCCTGACTGCAATAAAATCAGTTTAGTTTTTGTACATCCATGGCGTGACTGACATATCACTCTAAACTTGAAAACATTTTTGTTTGATTGAATTTGAGAGTGATTGAATTTTGAACTCTGAATTGAACATTGATTCTATACTGAGTTGAATTAAAGAATGACTTAACGAAAGAAGAACGAAGCAAAACGATCCAAACACACTTATATACACTGACTGGTATGAAAGGAACTTAAAAAAAACAAGACTCTGGAACACAACACCATTGAGCCTAAGTGATTCTGCAGTTTATCCTGATGGGTTGAAATTGAAACTGATGGGCCGAGCAAAACGTTGGCCGACGAACTCATGATCTAGCCAAAGAGTTGGCCAACGAACTTCATGACTCAAGTGGTGGAGAAGATAGAATCTCCGACTCGACTATGCCCCTAGTTCATTGCCTTGACCCCTCTTTTGTCTCTTGATTGATTAAAAAATGTTTTGATCAACATGAGAGTTAGATTAGCATACTTATTCCATTTTCTGTTTCAAATCATGTAAGCTAAACTGTGAGCACTGAAAATTTTCCCTTCTCAAATCCAAAGAATGGTCCAAGTTTTGCAAAAATGGAACAATTTTTGAGAAAATCAGCCAACTTCATTAAAAGTCCTCAAAATCTATTTTTGCAAATGACCACTACTCGATCAACATGAAATCAACCCTTGAGATGTACACTTGAATTCGTCTTGCAACTGAGCTCGTCACGAAAGAGAAAAAGGACAACAGAAGCAAATGGGGACGAGCCAATCAAATATGGATAGCCGAGTCGAATAAAGATACACCAATCAAACATGGACGAACTGAGTGAGTTGAAAAATAATTAAGGCCGAACTTCAAGATGAAGCTGCCTACGTATCCCAAAGATAGGAATCAGGCCATACGTAGTTCCGGTTAAGGTTCACTCGAGTATTGACGCTCTCCTTTTGTGCTCTAACTTTTGCCAAAGCCGCCCTTTCGGGTTTTCAACCATGCGAGCTTTTCTTTTTTTTTTTTTTTTTTTTTTTTTTTTTTTTTTTTTTACTCTAACTTTTGCCTAGGTCGCCCTTTCAGGTTTTCAACCCAGCGAGTTTTTCATTTTTATTTTTATTTTTTTATTTTTTATTTTTTATTTTTTTACTCTAACTTTTGCCTAGGTTGCCCTTTCAGGTTTTCAACCCAGCGAGCCTCTCAAGGGTAGTACTTCTTCAGCTTATCCATATTGATTGGTTGTGAGAACTCCAAACCATCCAAATCCATGAGAATGACTGCTCCTCCTGACCAAATTGATTTAATGATGTAGGGGCCCGTCCAATTGGGTCTAAACTTGCCCCTAGGGTCGTGAATAGGAGCTCGGCTGTCTTTCAACACTAAGTCCCCTTCCCTCAAATTCCTGGATCTAACCTTTTTGTTGAATGCTCTGGCAATCCTGCGTTGATACCCCTGAATATGGTATAACGCCTTCAATCGTCGCTCATCGAATAGCATTAGTTCCTCAAATCGATTCTGTTGCCAATCAGCTTCTGTTATCTGACATTCAGCCATAATCCTTAATGAAGGCACTTCCAACTCAATCGGCAAAACAGCCTCCATTCCGTATACCAAAGAGTAAGGGGTTGCCCCTGTAGACGTTCGGATTGATGTCCTGTATCCCCAGAGTGCAAAAGGTAACTTATCTGGCCAATCTCTATAAGTTTCTACCGTCTTACACAGGATGTTCTTGATGTTCTTATTTGCAGCTTCAACGGCACCATTAGTTTGTGGCCTGTAGGTTGATGACTTGTGAAACGCCACGTTATACTTCTTAAGTAGAACTGCCACTTCTCCTCTGAAATGTGAGCCATTGTCTGAAATTAATTCATTTGGCACCCCGTATCGGCAGATAATGTTGTTCCTGATAAATTTGGCCACATGTGATGCTTTCAACACTGAATACGACTGTGCTTCAACCCATTTGGTAAAATAGTCAATGGCAACTAAGATGAACTGATGCCCATTTGAACCTTTCGGTGTGACTGCCCCAATGACATCTATGCCCCAGACTGAAAAAGGCCAAGGCGAAGTCATGTTGTAGAGTTTTGATGGCGGGATGTTCATGCGATTGGCGTGGATTTGACATTTATGGCATCGCCTAACAAAGTTGATACAATCACTCTCCATGGTTAACCAGTAGTATCCTTGTCTAAGGATTTTTCTGGCTAACATTACACCGTTCATATGGGCTCCGCACTCCCCTCCATGGATGGCTTCCATGATACGCTTTGCTTCTTCTTCCTCTACACACAGCTTGTGCATTCCCAAATACCCTCTCTTGTATAACTTATCTCCACAAATGACGAACTGAGTGGCCAGACGCTGTATCCCCCTTTTGTCTTTGGTGTTTGCCCCTTGTGGATATGCACCTCTTTCCAGAAAATTCCAAATATCAAAGTACCAAGGGTTTTCATCTTGAACTTCTTCCGTTGTGGCTATCATTTCATACGCGGGGGTGTACCTTTGTTCTATAAGGATCGGGCGCATCTTGACTCCAACCGGTATATCTATCATTGATGCCAGGGTTGCCAATGCATCAGCAAATCGGTTGTTCTCTCTTACCAGGTGTGTAAAAGTTAGTTTTTCGAACCTCAGGATCAACATGTCCAAGGTCTGATGGTAGACTTTCATTTTTTCCTCTTTAACTTTCCAATCTCCGTTGGCTTGAGAGACAACCAAGTTTGAGTCCCCGATCACATCCAACCTTATTGCCCCTAGTTCCAAGGCTGCTTCCAATCCAGCAATGCATGCTTCATACTCTGCTTCCAATCCGGCAATGCATGCTTCATACTCTGCTTGGTTGTTGGATACCCTGAATCGAAGTTTAAAAGCTAAGGGGATATGGGAATCATCTGGCGCTATGAGCAGCACACCTATCCCATAGCCAAATTGATTGGACGCTCCATCAAAGTACAACTTCCAAGTGTCTTCTTCCATCTGCATGACCTCTTCATCTGGAAATGAGTACTCCATATCTTTTCCTCCTTCAATTGGGTGATCAGCCAAAAATTCTGCTACGGTCCTTCCTTTGACAGATTTGCGAGTGACATACTTAAGGTCAAATTCAGAAAGCAACAGCAACCAACGAGCTAGCCTACCGGTAAGTGCTGGTTTCTCAAAAAGATATTTGATTGGGTCTAATCTTGAAACCAGAATTACCGAATGAGCTAACCGGTAGTGTCTCAACTTCCTGGTGGCCCATACCAGAGCTAAGCAAGCTTTTTCCAAAGGGGGTATAGCGGGTCTCATATTCAAGCATCTTTTTACTTAAGTAGTAGATGGCCTTCTCTACTTTCTCATCCGACTCTTGGGCAAGCACACATCCCATGGTTGATTCAGTCACTGATAAATACAAAATCAGCGGTTTCCCTGGCTCGGGTGGCGATAACACGGGTGGATTCTGCAAATATTGCTTAACTTGCTCGAAAGCGAACTGACACTGATCATCTCATTGAAACTTCTTCCCTTTCTTCAACAGACCAAATAGTGGTTCACAAGTTAGAGTTAATTTTGAAATAAACCTCCTTATGAATTGTAACTTTCCCAGAAAGCTCCGTACCTCCTTTTCAGTCATTGGTGGCGGCATTTCTAAGATGGCCTTAATTTTAGATGGATTAACTTCGATTCCCCGCTGTGTGATCAGAAATCCCAACATCTTACCTGCAGTTACCCCGAAGGTGCATTTCTGTGGATTCAGCCTTAGCCTGTATTCCCTAATTCTTTCAAAGAATTTCTTCAGTGCAGTGTAATGGCTTTCCCCGATCTTTGGACTTGACAATCATGTCATCTACATACACCTCGACTTCCTTATGGATCATATCATGCAAAAGAGTAGTAGCAGCTCTCTGATAAGTGGCCCCTGCATTCTTCAAACCGAATGGCATAACCCTGTAGCAGTATGTCCCCCATGGTGTGGTAAATGCTGTCTTTTCTCTGTCTTCTGGAACCATAAGGATCTGGTTATACCCTGAAAAACCATCCATGAATGACAGTAAGGCATGCCCTGCAGTGAAGTCTACCAATTCGTCAATATGTGGCAATGGGAAATCATCCTTCGGACTAGCCTTATTCAAATCCCGGAAGTCAACACAAACTCGGATTCTGCCATCTTTCTTCGGAACTGGCACAATATTGGCTAACCAAGTAGGATATTCTGACACGAGCAAAAACCCAGCATTGATTTGCTTGGTAACCTCTTCTTTAATTTTCAAGGCCCAATCTGGACGAATTCTGCGAAGCTTCTGTTTGACAAGGTCGGGCCTCAGGGTCGAGAGGGATCCTATGTTGTACAATCTCAGGGTCAATTCCCGGCATGTCTTCGTAGGACCATGCAAAGACATCTTTGAATTCTGTTAATAAAGCAACTAATTGTTCACGTTCCTCTGAAGACAATGTAGAACCAATTTGGATCAAACGAGGATCTTTTTCAGTACCCACATTTACAGAAACAATTTCATCCACTAATGGCTTAGCACGCCTTTCTTCCTCCCAGTCGATTAAATTTTTCAAAGCCCGAGGGATTTCTTCCTCTTCGTTTTTATCAAGATCTTGAAAATTTTGGTCAATGTTATGAACTATGGGCACAGAAAAGTAAGTGGAAATCACATCTTCATTCAAAGCCTCGGGCTCACAAGTTGCAACAGACTCAAAAGAGAAAGAAAAAGAAGACTCAGACATCTTAGACAAACTTAAATCTGACTCCAACTCCACAGACCCACCGGACTCGGACTCAATAGCCAATTCAAAATTCTCAATACAACTCTTTTCAAAATGCCAATTCATTTGTGAGCCATTCATTGCATCCATGATGAAGCTTGAACAGTCAGCAGGTACCTCTTCCCCGATCACGGCAATGGTCATATCCCCCAAATTCATTGGTTCAGCGCTAGTATGTGATTCTGTCAGTAAATCAGCCAATGTTAGACCCAGGACTTCCTCTGTGCTGCTTTCCGAGCTGACTTCTCTGTCTTGTCCAATGTCGATGCTAGGATCTACCCACTCCTCGCCACTGTCGGAGAGCTGATGATCGAAGAAGATCTCAAACCCAGGGTATCTCTTCTTCTCCACTTGATCAAACCAGGGCTCAGGAAAACCACAGAAAGGGAAGTCTTCTCCTTGGCGGACAAAGCGTCCGTTCAAAGTCCCATGAATTGGTTTATGAACCAACTCAAACTGCTGCCCGGTTCTCTTGGCCTTGATTTTCTCCCTGAGTTCTTCAGTTTTCCTTTTCCAGTCATCAGCCGTGGGTGCATACCCTAGTCCGAATGTATATGGGTTATGAGGTACTTCACTGGCTATAGTAATACATTTCCTGCCACTTCGTCCCAATCCCATCCCTGGAATGTGACCTAGTTTACTCATGAAATAGATTGATTGGGCACTGACGTATACACCTTCATCTTCCGCCATGAGCGTTTGAACCAGCTGGGCCTCTGCTAATGTAAAACCTGACAGGAACACATCTTCTTCCCCATGTTGTATTTCTAGCAGTGGTGTTGTAACTTCTGGAGGAGGATGAATGGATGAATTTCCGAAGACAGTGGCAATTCCTCCGCCGTATGGGTACTTTACCAATTGATGCAATGTGGATGATACAGCTTTCATCTGATGAAGCCAGGGCCTTCCCAATAGCAAGTTGAATGTTGCGGGAACATCCATGACATGAAATTCAGCTTCGTGCTCAGATGGACCCACTGCTATTTGTACTTTGATTGTCCCCATCACTTCCCGACTAGTATTATCATAGGCCCGGATCAATTGAGTAGTGGGCGTGAAATCTGCCAGCTTTAGCCCGATTGCATAAGCAGTGCGTGTAGGGCAAACATTGATGGCTGATCCGGTGTCAATCAGAACAATTGGGATCCATTTCTTTCTGCATTCCAGTGATACGTACAGAGGCTTATTATGTCCCGATCCTTCTTGTGGCAACTCTTTGTCAGCAAAAGTTATTGCTGGGATTGTTTCTTTCGGGGTGATTAATGACACTAATTGCTCGGGAGTGGTGTCAATTGACAGCTTAGCCTTGCTTAACATCGACAACATTGCCTGTCGATGTTCTCGGGAAGCCATGAGAAGACCCCAAATGGAAATGTTTGCTTGGATCTTTTTCAGTTGTTTTAGAACCAGGTCTTCTTCTACCTCTTTCTCTTTTCCTTTCTCCTTCTCTTTCTCTACCTCTTTATCTTTGCCAGAGGGTTCCCCTTCGTCTAGATGTGGAGGCTTGAAGTAGCGCCCACTCCTGGTCAAATGATCGATTTCCTCTGCATACCAAGTCTCATCTGGCATATGATTTACCCATTCATCATCAGTATGGGCCAGCTGTAGGTCATTATCATCCCACCATTCGCCTTCATTGACTGAAAGGCAATTATCTAGCGCTGCTTGAATCATTCCAACAGTATGCTCTGACTGGCTTTTTGGTTCTTCTTCTCTTCCTCTGGAACTCTTTTCTTTACCACATTCAACAGGTTTTCCGAAATCAAGTCTTAGTTTATCCCCTTTTCTTTCAGTTTTCTCATCAGAAGCTTCGTCACCACTTGACCAACCGTGACTGTAATTCTTCGATTCCCACCATTCCATCTGCACATTCCCAAGATCTAATTCTTCAAAGAAATGAAGATTAGCCAAGTCCTCCTCTAGGTCGGCCAAATCATCCAACCCTTGTTCAAGTACATCATCTCTGACAACATTGATAGAAAATGAGTCTGGCAGATCAACCTCAAGCTTTAGTTGACCACTGGGAATAATATACCGGCTAGGATCATACTTTGTCTCTGATAGTTTGCCAGCCTCAAGCATAGGTACTACCACCATAGGGTTTTTGGGTTTTGGCTGGGTTGGAGGTGCATCCATCATGCATAACTCAGTGCCTTCAGGAATATATACCTCAGGTTTTGGTAAATGGGTAGGTGTGATATAGATACTGGGGTTAAAGGTGGATGAAAGTGTATGGATGAGGTTAAGATGAGGAGGTGATGGAACTCTGTCATGGGGTGGCAATGGGTTGGTAGTGACGTTGGGTTTTGGCGGTTGTGGGGAAGCTATGACTTTATTGTCTATGAGATCTTGAATCTCATGACGGAGACGAGCGCAACGGTCTGTGTCATGTCCTGGTTGTTGGTGGAAAGCACAGTGTTTGGTAGGGTCATGTTTGGCTGGGAGGGGTTCGGGAAGAGGTCGGGGGTCCAAAGGCTTCAAATACCCTCTTTTTGTCAAGATGTTCATTGCTTTAGAGAGTGTCATATAGAGAGGGGTGAATATTCTGCTTGGGGCTCGGGTTGTGTTTTGCGGGCCAGCATGAGCAAAGGGGTCAGCTATTTTAGTGGTGGTGGCAACCATGTTGATTTCAGAGGGCTTCATAGCTGTGCTACCACTGGCGGTAGCATTGGAACTACGACCAAAAGGCTTCCGAACAGGTTCCTTATCTTCCACAATGATTCCCTGTTTGATGGCATCCTCTATCTGGACCCCTATCTCATGTAAGTCATTAAAAGTGAAGAGCGGGAGGACTATCATTTTTTGTAACATCTTTCCACGCAGATTTCTGACTATCATACGGATTTGGTCTTTTTCAAGTGGTCTGTTGGTCATCATTGCTGCTTTTGCCCTCCATCTGGTGATAAAGGCCACGAAACTTTCATTGGGCTCTTGACGGGTGGCCTCTAATTCCTGAGTAGTCACTTCAATCTGGGTGTTATAAGCATACTGGGTGATAAAGGCCCCGGCCAACTCTTCCCAACTTTGTTTTACCGAGTCCTCTAACTTGGCATACCAAATGGCAGCCACTCCTGACAAAGTTCGTCCGAATAAAGAGAGCTTTTGCGGACGAGTCAAACCCATAGGCTTTAAGACATCAGAGAACAGGCGAATGTGCACCATTGGGTCACCGGAGCCATCAAACCTATCAATGTGTGGCATTTTAAACCGTTCTGGCAACTTCACAGCTGTCTCAGTGTACCCGTCTTCGATGTCTGGGATTGAATTCACTCCTTGTGCCTTTTTGAAAAGTTTTTCCAACTTGGCCAGCTTCAACATAGTTGAGTCAGACTCAGGTGCTTCAGAGGGATGGAGCCTTCCCACTGGTTGTGGAAGAGGAAATGATCCTCCTGAAGTTTGTGCAGGAACCCTCAGATCTTCTGGTGAATCAAGTTCAGGAAACTCGTCAGCTGGTGGAGGTGGAGGTGGAACTAGATGATTCACCGGAGGTGGTTGAGTAACGGACGCCCCAGATGAACGTTGCAGTTCAGCAAGAGTATTGCCTTGAGCAGCAAGAGTAGTGCCTTGGGCAGCAACCGTAGTGGCAACGGTATCCATGCTCCGTTGGAGGCCCAGTAGTATGTCCGCTATATTTTCTGGAATCTGAGCCATCACTGATTCTGATGAGTTGAGTAGTGATGATTTAGCAGGTGAAGAAGGGGTATTCTGGACAGTTGATGAAGCTTTTGCTTTTCTTAGTGTAACCGGTGGCAAAGAAACTAACACTGGCTGACCCTGAACCAAATCTGCACTTTTGCAAAGTCTACCAACGCGAGTCCATAGAACTTGGGGGATATCAGACCTTTCGGAAGCTATAGTGCCTAACTACCTTGCTGAAACAAAACGGGACCCCCGATCAGAATTTCATTTGCATCCTAGCTCAACTGATTACTGCTAACTCATGAAAAACTGAACTCAACCCCACAAATTGAAATGACTGAACCACTCATCTGAATCTGAGAATTCCCATACATTGCACATAACACATAGCAGGAAAGAGAACAAACACCCCTATGGGGGCTAGGGTTACCCTGTCCTATCTTTGAAATGATCTAGGGTTTCACTATTCAAACAAGTGGCATTATACATCCTAGAAATGGGAGAGCATCCTGTCCTAATTTTGGAAGGTACTATAGCTCATTATATGCACAAGGTTAGCTCTACTCTAAGGGTTGAAGTCGAGGTGACGTTACCAAAGAGTCCTTTGGGTCATAACCAATAAAGATTCCAGGAAATCAGAAGAGTCAAATAGCCTCTCTTCGAAGTCTGAGAACCTTAGATAGCAAAGCTAGATAGCAGGGCTACATAGCAAAGCTACCCTTTTGACAAATCTCAAAAGGTTACAACACAAGGCCTCTTAAAGTATCGTAAAGATAGGTATAGTGTCACAAAAAGCTTGCCTGTGCTCCCACCAGTATCTGGGCAACACAGGGACTTGAAGTGCACCAATGAATGCAATGCAATAAACATATAATTGAAAATAAAAGTCATATCATGGAGTTCGAGTCAAGGTTTCATAAAATCCCCAGTGGAGTCGCCAGAAACTGTAACATGCCTGGGGGGTACCCGGGCGCGTTAAACAGTTCGGACTCCCGAGATCTCTTTGATCTAGTCTCACGAGTGCAATGTGAAGCGTAGATGAGAGTCCAGATTTGGCAACTTTTATTGAAAATCCATTTTTATTGCAATTTTACCAAAAATGGACTGCGTCATCAGATCTCAGAGTCGCCACCTAATATTTATTTTGGGAAAATTAGGAAACCCATGACTCGTGCCAAGGCCACTGTTCGTCGTAACCAAGGATGCTTGGCTCGGAACCTTAGGTATGAAGGGGGAAGGTCATTATTTGAGCACCCCCGTTCACCCGATCAAAAGATCGGCCTCTACTAAACCATAATATGACTTTTATTTTCTTTATATGTTCATGTTCTGATTATTTAATAAATCCTAAAATTTACTATGTGAAACATACAAGTATAGACTATGTCACCCATTTTGGAATAACTTGATTTCATGTAGTTTTGAAAGAGTTTTGAAAATGTATAACCCAAATAAATTGAGTTTACAAACCCGAAAATCAATATCATTCCAAATTAAGCGACACAACCTCCATCCACTGGCATTCATGCAGTTATATCACATAAGCAAATAGCCATATGGTAGGATGCTTAAACATAGTAAGAAAAACACACACAAACGGGATGCTAAAGCATAAAAACTTACATGTTTGACGACCCGCGAACAAGCTACAAAACAAAGTTAGTAAAACATGCATGATCTTATATACAAAATCCTAATGCAATTCACTCATGAGATGCAACTAAAGATTCGGCTTCTAAGATATGACATGTGAATCATCTCAAGAACATGAGGTAGCGCACATAATCACATAGGAATTGATTAAATCCACAAATGCAAACTTCGCCGAATCAAGATGCATGAAACATGGATGCAAAGCATGAATATGATGAAAAATAAATATGATGTTTATGTACAAATAAGGAAAGCAAGTAAAAGAATGGGATAGAAAGAAGCGGGGCGGGGAATTATTACAACATTTTAAAGAATAATTACAAACCAAATTAGAGAGGGATGAGAAGAATATTACAACAAAATAAAAACCTCACAATACACTCAAAATTAAAAAAAATAAAATAAAATAAAATAAAAACTTCATGTTCTTTGGAACCGCCACCGGAAATTGGTCAACATTGGGAGATTACGCCATCTTGTCTGGAAGAAGCTAACCGACCGGCCAAATAGGCCGGCCGGCCAACTAGGCCAAGCAAAACCTGTCTTGTTGCGAAACCAAGAAAAGGCACAAACAAAAAATATGTAGGTGGCTCAACTAACCACTACCAGTTAGATTAAAAACACGAAAACAAATATAAAATAAAATGAAAAGTGTAAACTTACAACATAAACCTAAAACAATAAAACAAATATAAAATAGAACATACAAGATTACAACAAAACTAATGTGAGACTAATACAAGAAAAAGAATAAATATGAGGTAGAACGTGCAAGATTACAACAAAACTAATTTGAGACTAATACAAGAAATAAAAATAAATATGAGGTAGAACATGCAAGATTACAACAAAACTAATATGAAATTAAAACATGCGAATAAAAATAAATAAATAAATAATTATAAACTAAACAAAATACTAGGATTATAACAACACACTATGAAATATAAAGTAAGAAAATAAATATGAGATAAACAAACTACTTGGATTATAACAAAACACTATGAAATAAGAAGTAAGAAAATAAATATGAGATATAAAATATAAGAAAATGAAAGACCAAAAATTCACCTTCCAAAGAAAGATTGAACTTCTTGATTTCCAAACTTCCTCTTGATCACCCTCAAGTGTAGAAAGTGTGTTCTCAAATCCTCAATTCGAAATTATGGAGTTTATGGAGTTTATGGTATGAAAAGTGGCTAACTCTCTAGTTTTTCTCATTTTCAATCACTAAACACTCTTCCTTATGATCAAGGCAATTGATCTTTGGCTATATCAGAATTTTTAGAGTGGTTTTGGTGTATGGAAATGAGGAATTTCAGTAGCTATGGAAGGTATGGGGTGTATATGGAAGATAGGAATATTTTTGGCTCAAAAACTCAATTTTTCTCTCTTTTTTCACTCTTTTCTCACTCATTTCTCCTCAATTTCGTGGTCCTCTTCTCTCTTACAATATGATCATTCTATATAGGCAATGAGGGAGAGTAAAGGTCAAAAAGAAGGTGGGAGACAAGGTGGGAGACAAGAATGTGATAGGAGGGCAAATTTTCAAGGTGGTTGCATGGGATACTCCTTTATGAATGCAAACAAAACCTCTTTTTGACAATAGGAGATGATTAGGTATAATGGAGGATGAGTGGATGCACTTGAATGGCTCAGAAAATAGGTAAATGGGTTGTCCCAACCGAACCAAAACCAAGAAAAAAAATGGGCTATTGTTGTTTTGGGCCGAGTCAACAAAATCTGCTTTTAAGTCCAACTTCAAATGGGCATATCTCCCCCAAATGGACTTGGTTTTAGGCGGTTCTTGGGTCCAAATTGAAGCCCCAGAAGTCTAGTTTCCAATGGTGGTGACCTCACATTTAAATTCCAAGTGTACAAAGAGATATGCCTAATTTAGTAAAGGCTGTCTCGGGTTGGGTCAACAAAATCTGCTCTTAAGCCCAACTTCAAATGGACATATCTCCCTTATTTGGACTTGGTCTGAGGTGGTTCTTGGGTCTAAATTGAAGCCCCAGAAGTCTACTTTCCAATGGTGGTGGCCTCACATTTAAATTCCAAGTGTACAAAGAGATATGCCTAATTTAGTAAAGGCTGCTCATTTCCTTCTTAATGATTTGATACTCATCCTTTTCCTAAACCAGTTTTCTTTCATCCCCTCCTATTTCCTTCAACTCCAAACCTATAGGAAGATGTTTTTTTTTTTTAAATATTTTTCAAAAAGTTTCACCTTCCCTCCATTTATTTCCACTTTGTCCTTACTCGGTTTACTGAAAAGTGTAATATTTTAATCGAAATGGGAGCCTCGGGACATTGTAGAAACATTTTAAAAAAAACATATTTTGAAAAGAGGGTTTTAAGGTCTAAAATAGTTTGGCCAAAAAATGGGTGAAGGTTGGGATTAAAACTCAAATTCCATCTTTCTTACTGAGAATTTTGTGAGAAACACATTCTAATTGTCATCATCGGGTAATCAAAAGAAAGCGCCCAAGTCTTAGGGCTGGTCAAAATGGGGTGTCTACAGTTTCCAACACGATCGTGGTGCCAAAGAAGAACGGAAAATGGCGAGTTTGTGTGGACTACAAGACGGTCAACTGCGCTTGCCCCAAAGACAGTTTCCTCTTGCCCAGAATCGACCAACTTGTGGACCTTACAACCGGACACAACCAACTCAACTTCTTGGATGCTTACCGCATTTATCATCAGATCGCCATGCAAGAGCCTGATCAGGAAGTTACCTCTTTCATAATGCCAAAAGGGGTTGTTCTGCTACCGGGTTATGCCATTTGGGTTAAAGAACGTCGAGGCGACCTTTCAAAGGATGGTCACGAAGATGTTCGCTCCCTTGCTCGGCCGAACAATAGAGGCTTATATCAACGACATGGTCGTAAAGAGCAAACGTGGGGCCGACCACCTGTCTGACTTGGCAGAGATGTTTGTCATTCTTAAACAAGACCAGTTGCGTCTGAACGTGTCGAAATGTGCCTTCGTCATGGGGTCGGGGGAAATTCTTGGGCTTTCTCGTCACCAACTGTAGCATCGAGGCGGATCCCTCCCAAATCAAGGCCATACAAGAATTGAAACAGCCTAACTCAGCGAAGGGCGTGTAACATCTTGCCAGGATAGTAGCCGCGTTTAACTGATTTATAAGCCAGTCATCAGATCGTTGCTGCCCTTTCTTCCGAGCCTTGAAGTTTAAGTTTTCATGGGACAAAGAATGCGAGAGAGCCTTAGCCGAGCTGAAGACATACCTATCTTCCGTTCCACTCTTGGCCATGCCGAAGCACGGCGAAGAACTCTATCTTTATCTGGCCGTTTTTCAACATGCCGTAACTGCAGTACTTGTTCGGGCAGAAGGCATCCAACATCTACCAATCTTCTACGTGAGCAAAACCATGCTCCCAACAAAGTTGAGATACTTGCCAATGAAGAAACTTGCCTTGGCACTAATGATGGCCTTAAGGAAATTGGCGCATTACTTTCATGCTCACACGATCGTGGTGCTGATCAAGTTCCCTTTGAAAGCCTTGTTTGAGTAGACAGACTTCTTTGGCCGAATCTTGAAGTGGGCAGTCGAGTTAAGGCAATTCGACGTCAAGTTTTAACCTCGAACTGCCATCAAAGCCCAAGCATTGGCAGACTTCGTTGCGGAATTCTTGCCCGAAATTCATCTAGTTTGCCCAATTGATCTTAGCGACGCAATCGGGCTGCAGAGGGTAGGCACGACAGAAATTGCACAGCCTCCCATCCTACCGAATATTGAAGACGACGCGGAAGTTGTGCGCCCGTCTACAGACCCATCACTTGGAGGCCCACTTCACCCCAGCAATGCGCCGTCGGATTTGGGAATAATGAGACAACCTGTTGGATCCAACACTGCATCGCCAAGGGGGGATAAAGGCATGTTTGTTGCAATCGTCAAAGGTGCGCTCGCCGCGAAAGTAGCCAAACAGCCGAGCAATTCTGATCACCTGAACCTCCAAATGTCCCAGGACCCCGTAGAATGTTGGAAGCTTTTCATCAGCGAAATGTGGAAACTTTTTGTCAATGGCGCCTCAAATAGGCATGGAGCCGGCTGGGAGTAGTCTTGATCTCCCCAGACGGATTGACCATTGAACATTCCGTCACACTGGGATTTCCTGCGTCAAACAACAAGGCTGAATATGAAGTGCTGCTAGTCGGACTAAAAAGCGCACTCCAAATGCAAGCATTTGAGCTAATGGTATACAGTGTTTCCCAACTCGTTGTAAATCAAGTATCTGGGGAATACGAAGCCAAAGATGACAGAATGGCCAAGTACCAAACTTTGCTAAGAGAGAAAATCAAGAAATTCCAAGCCATAAGAGTCTAACAAATTGGCCGAGAAGATAACGGCCGGGTAGATGAGTTAGCCGGCTTAGCCTCCATGGCCGATAGATCAACCCCCAGCCCTCTCCTGATTGAATTCCTCTCAAGACCCAGCATTGAAGACTCAGAGCAGATGAAAGTTCTCTACAATGAGCTAGGTCCTTCTTGGATGGACCGTATCATCATTTTCCTTAAAAAAAGGATCTTGCCAACCGACAAGAAAGAGGCACACAAAGTCCGGGTGAAGTTTGAGCAATTTTGGCTCTCTCTATCCGATGCTTTGTATAAGAAGTCATTCACCGGTCTATACCTCAAGCGCATTCACCCAAACAGAGTCGATGCTTTCCTTTACGAAAATCACAAAGGCATGTGTGGAAGCCACATCGGCGGGAGATCTTTAGCCTACCGCGCTATTTCGCAAGGATACTGGTGGCCGTGTATGCAGGGAGATGCATAGAAATATGTGAGGAAAGGCGAGAAGTGCTAGAAGTTCGCCCACCAAATTTATCAGCCGGCCAGAGAGCTCCTTCCTCTCACAAGTCCTTGGCCTTTCGCAACGTGGGGGCTTGACATAGTGGGACCACTTCCAATCGCGCTGGGCAATCGCAAGTTCTTCATAGCGGCGACGGACTACTTCACCAAATGGGTCGAAGTCGAGCCCTTGGCGACAATTAAAGAAAAAGATGTAAAGAAGTTTGCCTGGTAGAACGTGATAACACGGTTTGGAGTCCCCAAGACTTTGATCTCTGACAATGGCACCCAATTTGATGGACAGTTGTTCAGAGGATTTTGTGAGGAACTAAAGATAGAATTCTATAATTCCACACGAGCCTACCCTCAGCCAACGGCCAAGCCGAAGCATCAAATAAGACCATTCTAGATGGGCTGAAGAAAATGTTAGAGAAAGCTAAAGGAAAGTGGGCCGAGGAACTTTCAAATGTCCTCTGGGCTTACCAAACAACACTAAGACGGTTGACTAGGGAGACGCCTTTTGCCTTGGCATATGGCATGGAGGCAGTCATCTCATTGGAAATAGGTATGTCCATCATCCGCAGCGAAAATTTTGAGCCCAACTTAAACGCCGAAGCCATTGCCCTAGAATTGGACCTTGCAGAAAAACGCCGAGAAAAGGCGTTGATCCATGTTGCAGTATATTAACAAGAACTATCCAAAAAGTATAACAAAACAGTTCACCCCAGACCATTCAAAGTCGGGGATTGGGTCTTAAGGAAGGTGATGGGCAACACTCTAGTGTCGGGCGAAGGGAAGCTAGGGGCAAACTGGGAAGGGCCTTACAAGATAACCGGTCTGGCGAGCAAGGGGGCATACCATCTAGAAGACTTGGATAGCAAAGCTATACCCCGGCCATGGAATGTAGCCAATTTGCAGTTGTATTATTTTTCGTCTCAATCTTTGAATGTAATTTTTTGTAAAGGACAAGCATTCCCCTCCATTTACTGATGTAATTCTTTCAGTCACCATGTGGATTTATGAAAGCTTTATGTAATTGCAATGTATTATTGTACAGAGAAAATTTGTCGTGGTTAATGGATTGCAACGAACAAGGGGCAATTGTCCCCCAGCCGAGGAGATTTTGATCGATTCAGAGAGTTGATGAATTGTTCAACTCTAGGTTTGTCACCAAGGTGATTTTGCCCCGCTCAAAGAGTTGATGAATTGTTTAACTCAGTGCTTTTAGTCGAGATGATTTTGCTCGGCCCTTAGAGTTGATGAATTGTTCAACTCTATGCTTTTAGTCGAGATGATTTTGCCTGGCTCAAAGAGTTGATGAATTGTTCGATTCTAAACTTTTAGCTGAGATGATTTTGTTCGGCCCTAAGAGTTGATGAATTGTTCAACTCTAGGCTTTTAGCCGAGATGATTTTGTTCGGCCCCTTAGAGTTGATAAATTGTTCAACTCTACACTTTTAGCCGAGATGATTTTGCCCGGCTCAAAGAGTTGATGAATTGTTCAACTCTACGCTTTTAGCTGAGATGATTTTGCTCGGTCCTAAGAGTTGATGAATTCTTCAACTCTAGGCTTTTAGCCGAGATGATTTTTCTCGGCCCTTAGAGTTGATGAATTGTTCAACTCTACGCTTTTAGCCGAGATGATTTTGCCCGGCTCAAAGAGTTGATGAATTGTTCGACTCTACGCTTTTAGCTGAGATGATTTTGCTCAGCCTTAAGAGTTGATGAATTGTTTAACTCTAGGCTTTTAGCCGAGATGATTTTTCTCGGCCCTTAGAGTTGGTAAATTGTTCAACTCTACGCTTTTAGCCGAGATGATTTTGCCTGGCTCAAAGAGTTGATGAATTGTTCAACGCTACACTTTTAGCTGAGATGATTTTGCTCGGCCCTAAGAGTTGATGAATTGTTCAACTCTAGATTTTTAGCCGAGATGATTTTTCTCAGCCCTTAGAGTTAATGAATTGTTCAACTCTACGCTTTTAGCTGAGATGATCTTGCTCGACTCAAAGAGTTGATGAATTGTTCAACTCTAAGCTTTTAGCCGATATAATTTTCCTCGGCCCTTAGAGTTGATGAATTGTTCAACTCTAAATTTTTAGCCGAGATGATTTTGCTTGGTCTTTAGAGTTAATGAACTGTTCAACTCTAGGCTTTTCGCCAAGGACTTTTGCCCAGCTGACATTTAGTAAACTGTTTCCAAGGCCAAGAATGTTGATGTTTGGTTCAACTTTTATTCTGACTGAGATGCTTCTCTCGGTTAAATCAATGTATAATTTGTCCTTTACGTATTGCGTGGTTAAAAGAATAAACACAACATACATGGCAAGCATACAAGAGACAAGTTGGCAAAAAATTTCATTGATTGAGATTGTAAGTACAAAAGTTGGGGCAAAGAGCCCAGTTACAGAAAATCTCAAAAAGAAAACAAGAAAGGGCATAAATCTAAGCTAGAGGGAGAGGTTGGCGAATTTGTCTCCGAGTCTCTCTGTGGTAGCCTCCAGATCGACCACGGCAGTCCTTTCTTTGTCACCGGTCTCTTTCTGACTGACCTCCTCCTCGGTCTCTTCCTCAACTTCTTCGTCGGCCTCCTCTTGCAAAGAGTTGAAGACTTCATTAGCATAAGGTACCATATAGACTGGCAAGAAGGCAAGGGGAGGAGAGATGAACACCTCAATTTCAGATCCTTGGCCAAGTTTTTCATAAGCAGCCTTCCAACCGGACTTAAAGAAGATGTCCTTGGTGGCTTCAACTTGTTTGGTGTAGTTTTTTTCAACCTTCTTGAAGCCGAGGTTGTTGGCTTCGTCCACAGGCCCTTGTCTCGCTTTCTTCTCCTTTTCTAGCTTGGCTTTCAAAGCGTCACTCTCTTGCTCAGCCCTACCAAGCTGGCTAAGAAGCCTGGCATTGTCAGCGTTGGCGATGTCGAGAGAGACCTTAGCTCGGCCAAGACGTTCTTGCCGACGTTATTCAATTTGGTCACTTTATGATGCAAATTGACAATGCGGTCCATGACGATATGTTGTTTTTGGATGGCTTGCAAGAAGTAAGAAAAAAGTTAGCCCGAGTAAAGAAGTAAACCAAGCAGAGACTTGATGAAATTCTAAATCATACCCTAGTCATGGACTTGACCACCGATTTCATGAGTTGGGTGTTAGGGACATGATCGCTCTCGGTCATATCGCTCGGCAGCAGCAACACTTTTGATAAATCAAAAGCCAAAAGGTGCTCCTTATCCCCCATTGACTGATGTGTTGGTCGGGATCTCTTTACTCCGGTGTTTGAACTCCGGCCTTCACGGAGGGGTGGACTCAGCATCCTGCACTCCTTGGTTAGTGCGTAGCTCAGCTACAAGCTCGGCAAAAGGATCAGCCGATCAGGCCCGCTTACCAGCACAACGAGACTCAGTATGTGGAGCGGCTGTGGAGGCCAAAGCAATCACGATCCCTAAACTCTAGCTGACGACTGGAGCATGAGGAGGAATGTTCAGTAGCTCGGTTAAAGTGGCGGGGATGAGGTTCTTAATCCGGCTATGTTTGGCCATTTCTTGCTCCTCAGTCAACCGTATTAGGGGCACGTCGGGCAGAGTTGGGTCAACTGGAAGTGAAGGCGTTCGAATGAAGTCTGTGACCTTACTTTTCTGGGGTACCGAATATCTGTAGGTCGGTACGTAGCCAAGAAGCTCGTGGCAATCTCGGTGCTGATATCTTAGCGCGGCTTTGATCGCCCCGTCCTTTGGATAAAGGTAATTGGCTTGTAATGCTTCAATAACTGCAAAAGGAAAGTAGTTAGCTTGGTACAAAGAATATTGGAAAAGTGAACAAGTTAGAGAGCTCGGCTTACAAGAAGAACCGAAGTTCTTGCTGATGTACCAATCGGGCACATCGGCAGTCTCATAATTGCCGGACACCCAGAAAAAATCGTCATCAAGCATATCTTTGTCCAGTGTACCGGTCACCAAAAGTTCTCAACCCAGCCTTATTTTTAGGTAATAATTGTACCCGTGCGCCGTGCATCCGAGCGTGTATTGACGCAAGATCTTGGCTAGGCCCAGATTTAAACCAAGCCGGTGGTTTAACTCGGCCATGCCGTTTATGATTCTGTAAATGTTAGTGGATAGTTATGTTGGAGCTAGCCTAGTGCATCTCAGGAACTCACAGATCAAGGGCTGTATAGGGAAGCGCAGTCCCCCCTTTACTATGCTCAGCACGGTGAAGGGGCAAGACTCCAGCTTACCCCATGGATTTATGTCCTCCTCACCGGGCTACAAATGCACATCGGCCAGGATGCTGTACTCTTCTCAGAACGTGGCCAGCGCGCCCGGTGTGTTAACAAGGAAGCGGTAGCGCCCCATAGAAGGCCGACTTGTTTAACACAGCAGTGTTAAGTTGGCAAAGTATTGCAGGGTGGTTGCTCGATCCTTAAGAGCCCTTATGTTGGTGTGCCTAGACCCCTAAGACTCTGCAGTTAAAAACCAAGTGTAGGTGGTAGCGCATATGAGCCTGATTTTAGCTCGGCCACATCGAGCGCTCTTGGCAACTCGATCTATTGGTTAGCTCGGTCGTGCAAGCAGGCCAGATATTAGCCCGGTCACACAACCAAGTATCTAGCAACCCGGTTTTCCACCCCGACTCCACGAATGATGAATTTGCCCGGTTGAATAGATCTTTCAAATTGAAAAGATGCTTCGAGCCCAGCCAAACCCAGATCTGCGCCTGTTCATCACATGAGATGATGAACAGTGGGAAACAGAGGGCATTTGAGCTTTTGGATATCAAATAACAACGTAAAAAACCTAACCTTATTCCATTCGTGGTATGATTTGAGTGTTTTTGACTTCCTTAGTGAATGAATGTGAGAGTTAGGGTTCAAAAAATAAAACAAATACCAAAAAAGCATGAAGAAAGGGAAGAACTTACGGGTTGATACACAAATCGAAGCCCCAATCAACGAGATGCTCCACAATGGCGACAGTGAGATCAACTTCACCAGGAAAATGCTCGAGAATGGGCAGAAAACGCAGGGGCAAGGTTTGGGTGTGTTTACGCTCTGGATCATCAATGGCAGAGATGATGAACAGTGGAAGTGAAAGGTTGGTTTGAGGGGGATGTCTATGGGATGAGAAGGGACGCCAAAAATTTGAATTCGAGGAGACGGCGTGGGACGGCTGGGTTGGCTATACGAGGCCAATGGACAAAGGACACATGTCTGTGACAAGACCGGTGTCAGTCTTGAAAAGACAGGCTGAAAAGTCGAAATGCCGACTGAGAAAATCGTGGGATCGAGCGTGAAAGTTAGCGCGACGAATGATTTGAGGTGGATGACCGAGCAGATGAGTGACCTCGGCCGGAGAAGATAATCCTGATCACGCTGGCGTGGACGGAATTAAGGGGCAATTGAGATGGAGGTTTATGACCAAGTATTGGGCTGAGCTGGTTTGGGCCGGAGTTAAGAACCCTTGCTTGATCAGACGTTGGGTGCACAGTGGACTGAGGACTTAGTTCGGTTGAGTTGAAACAACTTTGGATTGCTAGTCCGAAGGGGATGTGCGCTGTACAAGGTTAGACGGGATTAGTCCTCCCAACATCAAGATGGACTGAGCAAGAGCTCGGTCATGACTAAAAAGCTCGATCAAGCCACGGTGTGGAATTATCAATGAAACCGGACAGGTAGCACGGTCGTGAGGTTATGGCGTGGCGCCGCGCTAAGCGTAGCTCAGTAGGGAGTACTACGCGGTGCCACGAGACTGCAGGAATGAGATTGCACTGTCCGTATGCGCCAACCGTTTGGCAGTTTCGTTAGGTGGTGTTTAGCTGTATTAGCACTAACACGTGGGGAAACGTGAGAGGAGAGCAGGTCCACGCGTCTCGAGGAAAATGGGCACAAAAGCGCGCGCAAAAACTATATAAACAACACTGCGCCTCCATACTCAGGTCTGAAACATCCTCTAATCAGAGCTCACTTACCAATTTGTCTCCTCTCTTTTCTTTCTCTCTAAGTGTGCTAACTTGACCGTCGGAGGGGTTTTCCGACAGCACGCCGCCGGGTAGCTCACCATCATTGTGTTCTTAGGTCGATCGGAGTGAAGCGCAGCTTGGACACGAGGAGTACGAATAACGTCGGATATTTGGCTCCTGTACAATATCATAATTATATATTATCTTTTTGATAGGACATGATGACCCTCTAATTAAATTATTTTTTTTAGCACATGTAACTAGTAAATTAAACATATTATATATCTATATATATTATATTTTGACCTTAATTAATCGTACATAAAATTATATTTTTCTCATTTATAATTAAATAATACTAATATAAATTTAAGGGACAACTTAAATTTTCGGATTGTTACACACTTTCTCATTATTTTCTAGAAAAAACTTAAACAAAAACAGATCAATTTTTTCATTTTGCAAAATTCACGAAATTATTTTTAAACAAAACTCACCAATTTATTTAAACAATTTTGGCAATTGACATTTGAAAAAAAAAATCAACAATTTTTTTTTTAAACAAAATTTCATTAAATAACAACAACATTCAAGCAATCTCAGATAAATTTCAAGTAATCTCAACAAATCTCAAACAATCCAAGCAATAATAAATAAATCTGAAGCAGATTTTAAACAATAAATACCAGGTGACTTTGACCTATGTGCAGTGCTTTATAGAGACTCCAACCCATGTGAAGAGAGCTGATTGGGGGTCATTGGTGATGGAGGCATTTAGGGAGAGGCGAGCTTTGTATTATGGTATTCGTGTTGATCCAGTTGCGGTGGAAGGGTGAGCATGCAGGTGGAGTAGGAAAGCTTGGTGGAAAGTGAGATTGAGAGGGAAATGGAGGAGAAAAGCTTAGTGGGTCTTCGGAGAGAGAGAGAGTGAGACTGAGAGAGAGATGGAGAAGGAAAGCTTGGTGGGTCTTCGGAGAGAGAGAGAGAAGACAGACTACACTTTTAGGTTGGATGATTCTAGATCATGAATCTCAACCGTTGGATCCCAGGTACGTGGATGGTTGGATGATTCTAGATCATGAATCTCAACCGTTGTGCTCTTTTGCCTAAAAGAAAAAAAATAAAAAATAATACAAACAATAGCTATAAATTAACAGTCATTTTCTACAAACAGTCATATTTTGTATTTCTATAAATAGAAACCCTCAATCTCAATTTCATTTCACACCAAACATTTCAAATTTTAATTTTTTTTTCTAATTTCTTTATCTCAATTTTATTCCACAGCAAATCTCACAAATTATTTTCTTCTTAGTTTTTTCACATAATCACTATGGAAGGTTCATCAAAAACAAAGAGAGAAAAATCATTCACCACTCAAAATGATGTGGCACTTTGTAGAGTTTGGTGTCACATTATTGAAGACCCAATTGTTGGGAATTCACAATCGCATGCTTATTTTTTGGGAAGAATTTTTGAAAATTATTGCTCGCTGCAAAATGATCACTCAAGAACACAAGTATCTATCTCAGGGTATAATCATGAAATGTTGTAACAAATTTGGTGGCTGTCTAGCGCAAGTCAAAAATCTACATCCAAGTAGGATGTCATAAGTTGATATAGTAAGATTTCATCTTCATTTATTATGTTAGTTTTTTTATTTTGTCTTATAGAAAAATTAAGTAATTAATTAATTTAATATTTTATTGATACAAATGCTTCAAGCAAAACTGTTATACCATCAAAATAAAGACAGACATTTTGCTTTTGAACATTGTTGGCCAATCTTGCAAAAAAATATCAGGTGGCAAGATGTAACTCATACGAATACGGTGAAGTCAAGGATACATATACTGTTTTCCCCTAATTCAGCTCCCGATTCCCCTATGGATAACTGTATTTTTCTTGAAGATGACAACAGTCCAATTGTTGGTAACAATCCAACTATTGGTAATAATCCAATCGGTGAAAGTAGTGTCTCTGCAAGGGGTAAAAAGCCTATGGGTAGGAAAGCTGCAATAGAATTATTTCGGAGAAATCAAGTCGTTGAAGCTGAAATCCAAAAAATGAGCATACAATTGGAGACATTTAACCAACACCTTTCTGAGAAGGAAAAGAAAAAAGCTGAAAGAGAAGAAAAAAGGATTCAAGTACTGCAGGAGATGAAAGAATTTAAAATCAAAAAACAAGAACATGAGATCAAAAGACATGAACATAAAATCAAAAAAGAAGAACGTTTGATAATGACTACATACATTTCTCATTTGGACCCTCAGATGAAAGTGTATTATACAATGCGAAAAAATGAGATTTTCGCCAAGTGATCTGTACATGTCAACAACCCAAATTACTATTTTCTCCTGCCTCCTGATGAATAATTACAGGAGAATATATTTTTTAATTTTGCAATATCATTTATTTTTTGATATAATTGTTGGTCTTTTTTTGCAATGTCTTTTTTATTTTGTAATGTAATGTAGTGGTCCATTTATTTTTAAATATTTTTATGTTCCAATGTAATTTTATTTTTGCAATGTATAATGTTGATTATTTTTTAGTATAATCTTGTATTGGTATTTTTTTTGTTGAGGTGAATTATATTTTTTTTTTCAAATTTTCAATTTTTTTTTTCATTTTTAATATTTGTCTAGTTGGGAATAATGTAAATATATAATTTTTTTTAAAAAAACAATTAAAAAAAGGTCACAAAAGACAAAAAAAAAAATTACTAAAAATCTATATCCAAACAACACCTACAAACTTAAAGGAAAAGTTGGTTGAGATTTGCCAAAATAGCATATGACTATTGGAGCATCATTATTATAATTTGACAATGAATATATTGCCAAATTATAGAAATAGCAATGCTATTTTAGCAAACTCCATTGAAGATGCTCTTATTGAATCAAAATTTCTCTTTTAAGTAACAAAATGTTTTTGTTTCAAGTTCAACTAAACACCGAAAAACAACAACAAAAATATTTTTTATATTTAAAATCAATTTAAAAGAAAAATATGTTTTTTGTTACGTTGAAATAAACGGAGCCAAATTGAATTAGGGCTTTGTGGGCTTCTGCTGCCAAACCCGTTGGGTCAATGAAGTTTCGGATCAGTTAGGTTGCAGCACAAGCTCCAGAATTTCTCTTGAACTTATCCCCAAAAAAAGAGTTAAGAAAAATTATTGTAGCATGAGAGTACCAAGAGTATTTGGTATTTGAATTTATGACAGGAAATGAAGATCACCATTTCAATGCATGAATTTATAATACATTATCAAACTATAAAATTAACAGTTTATAAATTTTAACTTTGAAAAATGATTTGTCCCCCTAAAAATGCCCCCCCTAATCCCCCTAATGTCTAAAACGACGTCGTTTTGGGTTTTTTTTTTTTTTTTTTTGTCTTGATTTGAAATTTAGGGGGATTAGGGGGTCAAAAATTAGAGAGATGTAGCAAGGCCCTTTACCTTTTTATGAAGTTTTAAACCTTTCTTCTAACCATTTTTGGATTAAACATCCTAAAATATAGGGGTTGTAAGTGTTTGTTTGCTTTAAAGACTGCAATATTTTAAAATGCACTGAAACACATACTAGTTGCAATGTTCTGACCCTCCACAACTCCTAGCTACAAGTCCCTTAACACATACTTCACTAATTTTTAAAGGAATGTTGTTATATTGCCTTGAAAGAAGCATTAATCTTTGAAGATTTTTTATGATTTTTTATTTTTTTTATGATATCTAACATTATTGATTTTTTTAATTTGGTATTAATTAGGGGTGAGCGTGGTCCGGATTGGACCGGATTGGAGTAAAATCATGACCAATCCGTTATCTGCGAATTTTGAAAAATTGGAACCAATCCAATCCGTTTAAAGCATGGAACCAATCCGAATCAATCTATTTAAATACGGATTTGATCAGTTTAAGACCACGGATTTATATAATTAAAAGACAAAAAATATATATATATAACACTTTATTTTCATAAAAATGTAAATATAGCACCATATTAGTTTCACAAAAGCAACATGTCTTTTCATGACAACGACAAACTGTTCTAAAATTTAAACAACCATAAGGAAACTAGTTCCACCATAAGTATTTAGACCATTACAAATTAACACTAAAAACTAGCAAACAAAAGTAATAAAAGAAGATACTATACAAGTTTAGATTTGGACTTAAGTTTTATTTGAAATAAGAGAAGATACTATACAGGAGGGTGTATAATAAAAATATATACTATTTGTATACGGTCCGGATCAGTTTCTATCCGAAACCGTGGGGTTCAATCCGGAACCAATCCGTGAACTACGGATTTTTAATTTTTCAATTCAAAACCGAACCACGGATTAAAAAAATCAATCCAAACCTACTGAATTAGACTGAATTGGATCGAATTACGAATTTCACAAATTCCTCGCTCAACCCCAGTATTAATAGGTATCATTCTCCCAGAATAACATTCTCTCAATATGCCACGTAGTACTCTTTTCCACATAGGCTGGACCAATCCAATAGAAAGAAGTCCTTATCTCAAAAGTTAAAAAAATGCTTGTCAAAGCTCTTCCCCAAGTCATATGTCTTTCTTTGAAGGGAAATATTAGGTATTATGAAAAAAAATTTATGAAGATGATCATGAAAGATTTATGACTCTTAAATTATCTTGATTAGTATATAATGTTTTATTTTAAGTATAATCCAAAAGTCCCAAATCTTTCATGATCATTTTTATAAAAGACTTTTCATGATATCTAGCATTGCTGTTTTTTAAATATGAATCACCTTATTAAATGGTGAATTGTGCTCTCCTGAGTTTCGGATGAAATTGAAGATTGTCCTGGACACATTAGATTTGATTAGGCCAAGCTAATTTAATTGAGTTACTTGTTAAATTTCTCTAATTTATCAGAGCTTATATTTCCCCTTAGATAAAGATAATTCGATTAGAAGGAGAAAGAAATAGCCAAAATCATAATGAAAATGTAACAATTTTTACAATAGACAACTCATTTGATTTGAACCCATGAAAAATTAATGACTTTTATCGATATACAAGGAAGATTTTATTTTCTCTTTTCATTGTTCCCCCTTGGGAGAAAATAAAATTTTTATTTAACATAATGTACAACCAATATTGTAAGTTGTTGCACAAAGTGTGCACTCTGATGGAATGAAAAAAGTTTCACATTCCTTCACCTCTTTTTGATCATATTTGGTTATTAAAAAAAAAAAAGGGTCTCTTAATAAGGCAAGCTCTTAGAACTTGAACTAATGACCAAGGCCTTGAGCTTAGAAGAACAATCCTCATTGGCATTTGCTCGTTGCGTAATCGTTTCCATATTCTTGCAAAGACTTTGTTTCACCATACTCTTCATCATTCTTTTCCCTTCACTCACCTCCCTTAGACTAACCGGTGAACCTAAAACATTAATCCTTCTTGTTTGTGGCCCCGAATGAGGCCCCATTTTTGCTTGTCGTTCATCTTTAAACCATTGTAGTAGTTTTAATGCCCTTTTTTGAGCCAAGGTACTACCCAACAAAGCCACTTCAAGGATCACAGGAACAATTCCGGAGTTAGCCATCTTGTCCCTCTGCACGGAGCTTTGGTGAGCCAAAATCATCAAAATGTACGCGGAAAGTTCTTGGGACTTGGGCTTGTCCTCCCACGCCAGAATCTCTATCAAGCTTTCTGGCACCATTGGATTGTTTTCCATAGCCTTCTTTCCCAACAATGTCACCACCAAGTTCCCCAATGTTGCAAGGGCTTTTTCGGAAGTTTCTTTCACCGAGGACAGCCTCAAGAGGGTGTGGACTACCCCATTGGTGGCCAAAGTCCCTGCATTGTCCAACATGGTGGATAGGTTGTATAGTGTGCCCAAACAGACCTCTTTGGTTTCAAGACTTGAATTAGACTCCAGAATCCCAACTAAAAATGGGAGAATTGTGGTTGAGGTGAGAGGGAATTGGCTGTTGGATAGAGATGAAATGGAGAGTAGCAATTGGGCCAATTCATGCCTCGTTGGCCCATCTAAAACATCCGCGTCACCGGGTAATTTCGACAATATTCCTGCCTCTACCATTAGTGCCTTGTTCCTGGAAATAAACAAGAAATATTTATAAATGGAAGCCTAGAAGTGTTTGAATTTTTTGCTAAAAAAATTGACATTAAATATAATTTTGAAAGCTCAATTAATCAAAAATAAATAAATAAATGAGGACATTTATTTAAGGGCAACCAAAGACCAAAAAAATGTTATTTCATTGCTTTGACTATATGCTAAATTATTAATGAACTAAAAAGGGCCTACATTATATCAATGTAGTTGGTGGGTTCAAAAATTATGGACATTGGGTCCCTTAACAACCCCCCAAAGAAATTTAATAAATTATGCAAGAGGAAAATCATCAAGATAGTGAAACTGATATCTTTGTTTGAGAGTGTAAGGTCAACAAAGGTAGTTTTCATATCATGTGAATATGATTTCTCTTATAATAAAGGGCATTGTTTTCATGCCGAACAAAGACTAGCTTAATTAAATCAAATCAGTGCAAGTCACTTTAGTCAATTTCAAGCTAACTTTCAATTTAAATATTATATTTTTATGACAAATGTTAACAAGTGCCCGCATACATTATTTAATGTTGAGAAGTGTGTAAGAAATATCTTGAAAATATTAAAAAGTATCTTATGTTCTTCAAAAAAAAATTTGTATTTTACTTGTGTCCTACGAGGCATGTTTTTCTAGTATTATTCCACCCCAACTCTTTCTAGTATGCACCATGGAGTTTAGTGCATACTCAACCAACCCTAAAAGGCTGAAACCTCATTATTCAAATGCAATTTGATGAATTGGGTTTCATACTTGAAATTAAAATACATTAAGCCAGAGGAAAATGATCAAGATTTTGAAACTAGATCTTTGTTTGAGAGTGTAAAGTCAACAATAGCTCATGGACCATGATTTCTTTCCCTTATATTTAAAAAAATAACATGCTAAGTCTGGTATAAATTAAACCAAGTGGTATACAAGTCAAGTTTCAAGCCGACTTGAATGTCATATTTCTACAATTAAAAAACGAAAGACTTTGTGCTTCACTAGCATTATTTCACCCCCAACTCTTTCTATTATTCAAAATGGAGTTTAGTGGATATTAGCCAACCCGCAAAATTGAAAAATGATTGACTGTTGATAGGTACCATATGACAATGTCATATATACTCTCCACCAATCATAAATAAATATTTTTATTTTTTCTCCCAAATATTAAAATAAATATATCCATCTAAAAAATTTATATATTAAAGCAAAAATGATAGATTTTACTGTCCAAATTACCAGTCATTGTAAATTGTAAAAGAAGGCACACCTATGACAATACTTCTCATTGACCACTCTACAGTGAAATAAGGACATTTTGGTATTTTTGCACTCGTATCTTGTTGCCCTAATTTCTATGTGTATTTATAATTAAGGGGAAAAGGTTGTCTTTGTATCTTGTAATTTTTTTATCACAATAAAAACTGCGCCAAGTATGAACAATTTTGGAGTGAACCACATGTACACTTACCTTTTCATTTCGTATTCTTGTTTTTATTTATGGTTCACATCTTGATCTAATTCCTAACAATCACAAGTATACAATAATGGCTCCTCAAAACCTCATTATTCAAATGGAGTTTAGTGGTAACTTGGGTTTTTCAAACTTGTCATTTTATTGTCTCTATCTTGGTAATTGAACAAGTTGTTTCACGGGCATGGCTTGTTTTGTTTTTGTTCTTTGTTTTTGAACTTTATATTGTAATGTAGTAATAAGTTGTTAAGGTTTTGTCATTTTGGTTATATGTTAATGCCATAGCTAAAAAGTCAAGTTCATCAAACTACCCTAGTGCTCAAGACATGTATAGCCTTTTTTTCTTTCCTTCAAATAAATAAATCATTATGAAAGTGGTCAAAGTGGTCACACCATTTTTTTTTTCTATTTTTTTTTTTCTTTCTTTTCCTCTGTGTTTTCAGAAACAAAAATTATAAATAAAAATTTATTTATTTATTTATTGCTTTTATATTATTTTTATTTTTATAGGAAAATAATTTTCCGATACTTCATAGAATAATGTTAGAGATTATAAAAAAAATATTATGAAGATGATCATGAAAGATTCTCTACTTTTGAATTATACATATAATAAAATACCATACACTAATTAAATGATGAAAAATCTTCATGATATTTTTTTCATGATCTCTAATATTATTTTTAGATGAGTTAAGATGTGAATATTTCGCAACTACAAATGCAAATATTTTTTTATCTCACATCTGTATATTCTGTATTTGATTATTTCTATACACGTAACACATCTGTTATGGTTAAGGAATAAAATCAGGGGATCCCAACCCATTCCGGGCAAGACCATTTCCAATGTGCATATAATATGGGGTGTTTTGAAAAATTAGTAAAAAGTTAGTTTTTTGACTTTTTACTTTTTTAGTGATTTTTTTGGCAAAAGGCTAGTTATTTTGGGTAAAAAAGCGGACTTTTTTTACTAAAAAAAAATTAAAAAACTAAAAAATTAACTTTTTACTGTTGTTGCCAAAATGCTCCTATATATTGAGGTCTATATATCCTCAAAAAAGTCAGTAGTGTTCGTTGGGGTCCATGTTTGGATTTGATTCCATTTGTATGGTTGGTTAGGCTCCCAACAAAATCTTGCCATTCTATAATATAAAATTTTCATATGAAAGTTTGGCTCCATGGAAGAAGTGTTTTTTAATCAGATGTGATATCTGAATTCTAGGTTCATTATTGCATAACCGAACTTCCATTTTTCTTATTCTTTTCTACCAATTAGAAGAAAAGACATTTTAAATAATACATAATTATGTGAAAGACGATGCACACATAAATATTTATGTCACCTATTCATTTTTCTAGTGGGGGTAAAATAACCAAAATTACTCTTATAAAAGAAAAGGATGGGTCATTAACATTTTAATATATGACATTTCCCTTATTTGAAAAAAAAAATAAAAATAAAATAAAAATTCATTGACCTAAGTCATCTACGTGCCCAAAAAGAACTCTTACTTCTCAAATCTCAATGAAGTGCCCAATCTACGTCACTATCCATTTCAATTTAATATTTTTAAATCTAAAACATAATTATCCTTTAAAACCCATCTTTAAAAATAAAAATAAAAATAAAAATAAAAATTCTCCTTTGAAAAATCATGACTTTTGACAGTAGGGTGCTCTTAAATACATGAAAAATATTATACTAGCTAACAAATTTTATAAAAAAAATTATTTATTACTGTATTATACAATGATCAGATATGTGTCTCATTCTGTAAAATATTATATTTTCATAACACATTAACAATAAAATTTTAATTTCTAGAACCTGACTCATTTTAATAATTTTGTAAACTTATATCATTAAATAAATAAATAAATCTTTATAAATTTATTAATTTTTATTGCATTTACTTCAAATGCATACACTCAATTATGTTTTACAAATATAAAGTGTGGTGAAAAAAAAATATAGAGTGATTGTATTAAAATCTAACAAAACCATAACAATCAATGAATCAAATATTAATTTTCAAGCAAGACAAAGATAATCACATATATTAGACCATCTCCAACGCTATACCAAATATGATATCAAATTTGAATTCTGATGAAAATGACACTGTTCATGGCTCCAACGGTGTACCAAATCTGATATCAAATCGAGTTTTCATCAAACATTTCATCAGATCGCGGAGGAAGTAATGAATTCATCAAAATACTGTAGCGGACACTGTTGCGGACCGTTGGAGGGGACCCGGGTCGACCAACCGGTTGCCCACCCGGTTGACCAACCGGTCAACCGGCAAAAGGTTCAGACAGTTCAAGGAAAAAATTCAGAAATTCAAAAAAAAAAAAAAAAAAAAAAAAAAAAAATTTGCCTAACCGGTCGACCCACCGGTCGACCCGGAAAAAGTTCAAAAAGTTCAAAAAAAAAGTTCAAAAAATTCAAAAAAAAAAAAAAAAAAAAAAATTTGGGCAAACCGGTCAACCGGCCGGTCGACCACCCGGTTGTCCCGGGACAAATTTGAGAATTTGGTGAATCGTTGGAGCATCTGTTATCAAATTTGATGAAACTGATACTTTTTGACTCAAATTTGGTGAAAATTTTGAGTAAGCGTTGGAGATGCTCTCATTATAACTAACATAATAATAATAATAAAATATATATATTAAATAACTTACGTGTAAGTTCCATTAGCAAGCTCAATCAAGGCCTGAACCGCCACCCTCCTCCTCCGCCACCCACCACCGTCCGCCGCCGCTGCCCCAACCATCGCCACCAACGGCGGCACAACACCGAGCTCCTCCGCCAACGACTTCCTCATCTTCAAGTCCTCTTTAGCCAACCTCCCTATCTCCACCGCCGCCATTTCCTTCTCTTCCCACCTCCCAAAGTGAAGCTTCTTCACAGACCTCTGCAAAACCACCAACCCATCTTCACCCTCATCACTTTCTCTCTCCTCCATGTTTTGATGACTATCAATATCAAAAACTCTTGGCCGATCGGACGGTGGGTATCGCTTGGTATCGGCCTTGAGCTGGAGGAGCCGTCGGATTCGGGCTAAGAATCGGAGTTTTTTGTAGGATAAGAGCCTTGGAGAAGAATCAGACATGTTTGGGGGTTTTTGAAGGAGACAGACAGACAGACAGACAGACAGAGTGAGAGCGAATACACGGATCAAAGGCGACAAGAGGGAAGAAGACTTTGAGGGTTAAAACAGGGAGAGCAGAGAGCACATGGACACTATGAAAAGTGTCTTGTTTTTTGTATCACTAAACTGCATATATAGGATGGAGAATCAAAATATACCCAAAATAATAATAATAATAATTAAAAAAATACTAATAGGACAATGTCTTTTTTCAGGAAACTTTGAGTTTTTTCTTTTTAATATTTTAAAAAATAATAATTTAAAAAATTGATCCACTTTTTAAATTATTTAAAAAACTAACCTCTTTTTTGAAATTACATTTTAAAAACGTAATTTTAAATTGAAAATCACATTTTCAATATGTAATTTCAATTTGAAATCATATGTTCAAAATGTAATATATCTTAGTGAAATCCATGTTATTATAAAATTACATTTTCAATATGCAATTTCAAGTTGAAATTGTATGTTAAAAATGCGATTTCAATTTAAAATTACATTTTCAAAATACGATTTTAAAAACCAAGTTAATTTCTCAAATAGTTTGAAAAATGAGTCAATTCTCTAAATTATTTTTTTTTAAGAATATTTATATAAAAAAAAAAACCTCAAGAAACTTATGGTGTACGTGTTCATACTCTTTAATCAATTATTATTTATTATATATTATATATTTTTTAATTAATTAATATAAAATTATAATATCTCACTTTCTTCATCAATCATAATACCGTGCACGCTCTCCATATACACCTTATAACTAAAAAAAATGACATAATTTTAATTTTTTGAGTCATAATTAAACAAAAAAAAATTGTCATAACTAAACACAATATGAAACATAACTAAAAAACTTATGGGTCATAACTAAAATACTGTTATAACTAAATAAATAAAAAAAATAGTATAACTAAGGTGCCTATAAGACACCTTTTTTTTAAATAGTGTATATTAAAATTTCTCATTTTTTATTAGACAGCACCATTTGATTATTATATTTTAATAATAATTTTACTGCATCATAAAATATCAATTCTACTCCTAACCTTTTAAATTTTAACCCTAATCCCTCCCCCACCCCACCCACCCCCAACAACCACCTACTATCCACCGTCACCACGTCTAGCCATTGCTCTCATTCCTTTCCTAGCTCCAACTGCTAACCCTATCCCTTCCTTATCTTTCTTTGGCCACCACCACCTTCTTCCCTCTTCAGCTCATTCCTCCACTCAGGACTTTCATTCTTGATGAATAACAATCAAATTTATGGAGGTGGTGGTGGTGGTGGTGGTGGTGTATGGTGGCTGAGGTATAAATAGAGTTAGGATTTGAGAGGATTGAGATTAATTGGGTATTAAGTGATATATTTAAAGAAATTTTACAAAATTTGAGATTAATTAGCGAAAATCAAAAGAAGGCAGGGTTTGAAGATAAAATGTGTGCTAATAGTAACACCCAAACTATTATTATTATATATTTTTTTAAGAATAATTGGAATCCCATTATGCCCACATCTATACTGATATTGCTGAAATGCCATTCAACTATTTTTTTTCCTTTTTATCAAGATAATAAGATGTCAGTTTATTAATAAAATCATATTACAACTAAAAAAGTCAGCGTTGTTCCATCGGCTCGAACTACTGACCTTCCTCTCATTACACTCTAAGATGTGGCTATAAACAGGGATAAATATCGGCCCGTTGACCTGCCCAACCCTATTTTTCAAGAGATTGGGAAGGTTATTTTAACCTATAAAGTCGGACTGGGCTAATATTTTTAACCTCGAAATATTAATGGATTTGGCTTGAAATTTATACTTTCAGCCCAACCTGACCAGCTATTTAATTAATTAATTATTTATTTATTTATTTATAATATATTAAAATATATATATATATATATTTGGAATATTTTATCTTTGTTAATTTTATTGAAACTCACATTTGTGGTAATGTGTAATTGAATTTATTTAAGAAATTCTTTAATTTATACACAAAATCTTTCAATTTCTAATGATATCAATATATTTATTTAAGAATTATAATATGCAATTTAATTTAATTATAGAATGTTTTAATTTTTTTTAACATATAGACCGATGGATGGATGGATTTGAAATTTATAATTATTTTTTGAATTAATTGCACTTAGACAGATATAGAGGTCCGATGTTATAGCCAAGCCGAACTTGACTTGGACAGAAACAAAATCCTTTATTATGTAGTGTCGGCTCGGCCCGACATTTGTCCACCCTTATCTATAAGACAACTAAGCTAAATCGAAAGTCTGCCATTCAAGTCTGGTATGTCAAATGTAGGCTATGAAAATAAGAATTTATTAGATTAGATTACACTCTTCCATTCAAAATTTCCTGAATGAAGTGACATGATAGAATGTATGTAAAGAGAGTTTTGAGAGAATATTGAAATAAGTTAACTTTTCAAATTTTGTTTGCGGCGTCATTCAAGAGAGTTTGAAAAGAAAAAGTTGCGTGAATGAATCATTTTTCATACAAATGTGGGTAGAGTTATATTTCAGATTTAAAAAATGACACTTACAGTATTATGGCTTTAAATGTTGGCAGATTTGATAATTTTTTATATGTATTAATGAGCCAAATTTATGGCATGTGGGAATCAGGATATATCATCAAGGCTTCTAAGATTGCGTTTATTACAATTTCCAAAGACTAATAGTGTGATAAAAAAAATAAAAAAATAAAAGACCAAATAGGTTTTGTTTTGTTTTTTTTTTATTTTTAAGTTTGCCTTTATTAATGGTGTGTTGAATTTATTGGAAAAAATAAAAAAATAAAATAAAGAAAAATTTCGACGGTACTGCATGCATCAATTAATATAGTAATTAATGTACCAACACTAGTTATGATATTATTATTGACCCCACTCATTATACAAATTACAAATACTAAAACTTCTAAAACTATGCCACATCATCAATTAATATACTAGTTAGTATACTAATTGATGCATATAACATTATTTGAAAATTTTACTTATAAATCTCATTTCAAGAAATGGTGATCCATTTAATTTCAAGGATTTTCTTATATACCAAATAGTCCCATTGATTTTGGAAAGTATATTTAATATATTATTTAAAAATTAGATTTACGATTATACATTTATTTCTGTTATTATGTTTCCTTCTTGTTTTTCTTTTGTGCTAGAAAGGTAAGATACACAATCTATGATAATCAAATTTGGGATGAATTTTTGTACGAAAATCTTTTTTATTTGAAAAATATTTTAAAAGTAATACAAAAATTACTTGAAATATGAAATTCTTCAAACATTCTAAAAGGATGTAAGATTCTTTAAATATTTCAAAAGAAGTACAAAAACTCCTTAGTAAACTTTAGACAAATGTATAATTTCAAACTATAACACTCTAATGTAACACTCAAAAAAAAAAATCCTTACTGTATTTTTTCCAAATATAACACTCCAATATAATATTCTAAAAAAAAACTTAGTGTAACACTCTAATGTAACACAAAAAAAAAAAATTTAGTGTACTTTTTTCAAGCGTAACAATCCAAAAAAATGATATGAGATTCTTCAAACCATTCCAAAAGGGTAATGGATTCTTCAAACTATTCAAAAAAGAGCACAAAAATTCTTTAGTAAGTTTTGCACAAATATATAATTTCAAACTGTGAATATTACATTTAAAAAAAGTATACTAAGAAGTTTTTAATATTTTTGTGTATGTTACATTGGAGTGTTATGTTTGGAATTACATTAATTAATGTCACATTTGGAAAAAGTATACTAAGGATTTTTTTTTTAGTGTTACATTGTTACTTTTTGAAAAAGTACACTAATTTTTTTTTTAGTATGTTTACATTAGAGTGTTACGTTTAGGAAAAGTATATTAAATTTTTTTTTTTTTAGTATTACGTTATTACTTTTGGAAAAAGTATACTAAGAAATTTTTTAGTGTGTTACATTGAAATATTACATTATTTGAGTGTTACATTAGAGTGTTACGTTTTTGTTTGTGATGTCGGATTTGTTCGAGAATGATAGAAAATCCAAAGTTTATATAATGCGGATTGCCCAAATGTATAATTTTATATTTGGAGAAACCCATTTTTGTCTTTGAAAAATTAAACCAAAAAATGTAAGTAAGTACCATTTTGTGTAATTTCCATTTTAATGGAAATTTTAAGTTCATAAGACAAAATGGAAGACTAAATAATTCACAAGATCACATTTTGAAATTTATTTGTGCATCACCTAAAAATAAAAATAAAAATAAAAATAAAAAACTAAAAGGATATATTTTAGAAGAAAAAATTAAAAATATTTTTAAAATTTTAGCATAAAATGAAAAATATTGACACTCTTCAAACACACACACACACACACAAAATAAAAAATAAAAAATGGAAAAGAAAATACCATGGCGGTATATCATCCCTAACCTACTATCTTAATGCATCACTATTGGCACAAAAGTTATCTAATTAAATAATTATCGATATTCGATTAATGTAATTTTTTCTATAAATGAATTATTCGACAAGTCTTACATATTAAACAATTTTAATCATTGATGTAGGCTTTGTAATAGATCCAAAGAAGTTCAACAACACCTTCCAGTCCGATTTCGAATTAGGGAGAAGCCTCCCTTATTATATAACTATAACTTTTTAACATTTGTTGCCTTTTCTATTTTTCTAAAATATATATTTAAATGAACAATGATTCAAAACTATGAGGTTCTCGAGTTTTTTTCGACTTACAGTTTTCCAAATTGAAGAAAAATAATTTTAGCCCAATGCATGGATAGAAAATCTGACCAGTCAAAATACAAAAGCTTATTATGGAGAGTGAAATTTGTTTAATTATATATTTGTTTTCCCACAATACTGTCATTTCATCCATGGAAAATAAAATATCATTGGATAACAAAAAAAAGGAGATAAATTACATTCAGTGTGTTTGGTTTGAATTTTCTGGATTAAATTTTTTGAAAACTAAATTTTTTATTTTTCATGTTTTTTTTTTTAAGTGAATATTTTTAAAATTTTAAGCATTTTTTTTACTTTTTTAGATGCACCTTACTTAGATGTATCTAAAAAGTAAAAAAAAAATTATGAAAGAATATTTAAAAAAATTAACAAATACATAAAATACGAGAAATATATTAAATTTTCGTTTTTTTTTTTTATATTTTTGGTATTTATTGAATTTTTAAAAGATTTTTTCACAAAAATTATACTTTTTCTGTGCATTTTTGTTAAGTCTATCTAAAAATTAAAAAAAAAAAAACTGCTTAAAATATTAAAAAATTCAGTAAAAACAAAAAAATACAAAAAATAAGAAAGTATAATTTTCTGAAAACTGTTTTCAGAAAAAAGGAAACCAAACAAGCTGATTGATATTTTTAAAGTTCTAAAAATTACAATTTCCTTTTTGATATTATCAAATTGACCTAATTTTTTCTATAAATGATATATACTGAAGACTCTATAAAATAAACGATATGGATCATTAAAACAGGATATGCAGTGGCCTCATGAACCTCTCAAATTCAAAGAAGTCCAACCCTTTATTATTTACTTGTATTGGTCATGCTTTCATTGTTGGGGTAGTACTGACCAATACCCACAAATATATAATAAAGGGTTGGACTTCTTTAAAGTGAGACAATTTGACAAGTCTGTGAAATCTACTACATGTCCTGTTTTGATGATTCAAATTGTTCATTTAATAAAATCCTTAATATATAGCATTCATAAATCAATCCGATAATCATATTATACTTAATACTTTCAAAATATTATATGTCATTATTTATTTTATGATTATAATAAGCACTTTTAATATCAAATAATGTTTGGTCCTTGCAATTTGGTAAGAGACCACGTAGTGATATGGATGGCATATAAATTAATATAATAATAAGCTAAGCTTGCCATACCGTCCGTTTTAGACTGGAATCAACCAACAAAACAAAACCAATTTTGAGTGCACCACTTCACTTCGACACACCCATCACCACAATTGAACAACCCTATAAAAGATAAATCACGCATATATTTTTTGAAATTTATTTACCATATAAATTATTTTTTTATCATTTTAAAAGTTATATTTTATTATTTAAAATTTTTAATTCCATAACAAATAACACTCTTATTAATAAATTATCAAATCAATTAATAATTTTTAATAATATCAAAATTTTATTTTAATTAATAATTTATATAATTTTATTATTATATAAGAAAACAGTTAAAATTTTTATTTTTTAATTAATTATGTTAAATAAAAATTTTTGATAATCAGATATTTGTAATTTTTTAAATTATAAGGGATAGACGTATTTTAAACAAATCTCATAGAATATATTTATAATAAAATGTATCTCAAAAAATGAAGTTTTATCATAAATTCTCTTTCGGAACTTTTACCTACATGTAATTGTCAAAATACTTCTGAACGACTATCTGGAAAAAATAAATAAATAAAATCAGCTTATTTTATTTGAATTTTTAAGATTTACTTTTTGAAAAATTAAAATTTTTTGTTTTCAATATTTTTTTTATTTTTACTGAATTTTTTAAATATTTTAAGTAATATTTTTTATTTTTAGATACATCTAACATAAATACACTTAAAAATTATAATATTTGTGAAAAAAAATCTTTAGAAAATTCACTAAATATCAAAAATATAAATAAAAAAATACAAAAATTTAATACATTTTTCATATTCTTGTATATTTATTGAATTTTTAAAATATTTTTTTATAAATATGTTACTTTTTAGATATATCTACGTAAGGCGTATCTAAAAAATAAAAAATAAAAAATGTTTAAAATTTTAAAAATATTCACTAAAAATAAAAAAAATAGAAAAAACAAAAAACTCAATTTCTAAAAAATTAAATCTAGAAAATTGAACTCAAACACACTAATACTTCTTAATCAAGAGGATCCGAAGAAAAGTGAAATTAACCCTTTAAAAGAATAATAATTTTACAATCATTGAATCCTCCATTGACGGAAAGGATATGAATCCTAACCATTGGGCATTGAAATCTCCAACTTGAGAAACAAAGGTTTTAGCAAACAAGGTTTGTGTGGTTGACAACAAGGCCTATTAAATTGGTGCTTATTTGAGGTGTCTCACAAATGGATTCTTGAATTTGCTCTAGATTGATTTATCACGTGCTAAAAATAACCATTAAGATTGACCTTTATCTCTTTGCCTTTAGCCATTTGAAGTGCGTAATATACAAACCAAACAAACTTGCAAAAATATTATACAAAATAATGTGACAAATTATGATCACTTCAGTCATAATTTACAAGCATGCTGCCAATTTAACACCCAGATATGTGAACAATTATCCTAAATTTTGGAAAAAATTCTAGGGTAATATTTGCCTATTTATTTTTAACTTCTAAATATGTTTAAAAAAATAATAAATAAATAAATGTGTGTACTATAAGGGCATGTTTGATTGGATGGATTAGAGCATGGGATTGGGATTATTAATCCATGAGCCCAATTATCCTATATTTGTTTTAACATTTTAGTTTAGGATTATTAATCTAATGGATAATTAATCCAACAAATTTGTAGGATTATTAGTAATGGGGTAGGGGTGGAATTATTAATCTAATCAATAATTTATCCTATTAATCTAATTGGATAGTGAATACCACACTAATTTTAATAGGATTATTAATACTTTACTATTAGTCTTATGAATCAAACATATCCTAAGTGAACACCCGCAAACGTATCCAAAGATCATGGGTGAGAATGGAAAAAGACTTGTGTAAAGGATAACCGTTATTGTTTAATTTTACTTTTTAAAGCTTAATTGTCAGGTATGATAAATATTTGGAAAAAATATAATATCGTTTTAATTATTTAGGAATTAAAAATGTGTGACAAATTATTGATACCAAATGAATTGTGTACTATATAGAGTACATAAATATCACCCATTTGATTTGATTTGATTTGATTTTTAATTTGTAACCATTTTTCAATGGTTGGGAGAGAAAAAAAAAGAAAAGAAAAGAAGGTCCATCACCTTCTTTTTTTTTCTTTTTTTTGTAATTTCTAACTAAATGTCCAAGCAAATTTATGCGCATCTCGACTAATCTCAAAACCGGACAAACCTCCTGTGACCCCTTAAGTTACTCGAATTTAAGACTTTGAATCTTATCCTCAAGTATTTACTGTTCAGTCATCTCCTTGGGGTTAAAGATTTATCACCCTTTTAGGGGGGCAACAAACTATACATTTCTTTATACTGTACTCTGAATGGAAATACATATGCCTTAAGAGATGATGTCATGTTGGCTTTTAGTGTGTGTGACAAAGAACTAGCAATATCTTCTGAATGGCAGTTATTAATTAATCCTAACCTAACATATGAGGCATCATCACAAGCCACTAACTAACATGCCCTGTGGGTATAATTTAAAGGCGTGATTTGAAGCTTGTGACTGACACAATTGGTGCACCCAAACACTACTAACCCTAAAAAATAAAAAATAAAATAAATCTACTAACATAGTGTGAGCTGTAACACGTGGGATATAAAATGAAAATGGAACTCAAAATGGTGACACCACTAAACAAAGTCTAGCTGAGTTTGATTGATTATGAGAGATGAGGACTTAAATGTCCACAACCAACAACTTCATTACCAAATTGGATACATGATTTGATTTTATTGAATATATATAGTAACATTCACAGTCACATTTAACTTAATAATAATATATATAGAGTTTGAAATATCTCCGGTCTACTTGCAAATTGGACACGTTGAATTCAAAACCGTGAGTCTACCATGATTAATCGGAGATATATATATACATATCAACATCCATAATCACATGACTTAATCATATATATATTGGATTATCTCCGATCTACTTGTGAACTGGACATTCAATCCCAACCCATGAGCCTGTCATGGTTTTTTTTACCGATGATTTGTTTCATTCATTTTTTAGATCCTTGTGTAGATTGTACATGCAAAAAAATTAAATTGATTTGATAATTCTAATCACATGACATCATAATATATATATATATATATAGAATTCCCCATATAGGTATATGATGATTTTGAGAATTTTATTGAAACCTTTTTATTTGATACTAAAAGTGCAGACCCCACTTACCTCTCCACCTTTGGGAAAATGACTTTGAGGTGGTGGTGGTGGACTTCCCTTCCCAGTCTTGTGTGGATAATTGCTACTTTTCTGCTTTAAAGAAACCTCACTTGAAGCTTCTCATGAGTTACTACATTTTTGAATTATTATTCACTATTCTCTATAACCAACAGAGAAAAGATTGAAGAGTTTAGATTATAAAAAGTGATTCATTTTTTCAATGCCACATAGAAGGCCCTATTATCCTATTTTTGTTTGCAAAATTAGTTAAATTACTTATTCTACGTGGACTAATGTAAAATTTACTTTACAAGTAATTCCATAGTATAAACGTAAAAAGATCTAAATTTGTTGAGGATGGTGATTCGGGATTAATAAGAGCACTACTAACAGGATGGGCGTAACTGACCTGATTCATTTTGGTAGACTGAGTAAGAGACTATCAATCCAATTCATCCCTTTTGCACGATCTCATTGACTGAAAAAAACACAATGTACATATGTCAAGATGATACTTCGATCAAGACTACTACATAAATTTCTAATATTTTTATAGATGGTAAAGTGAGAGCGAGCATCATATCATAATAGAAAGGTGAGTAAAAGGGACCATCAATGTCCAAATAGCGAGATAAGAGGGATAGCATAGATGCAAAAGCATTGTATAATCGGGTAAATTACAAATACACTCCTAAGATTTGCTTAAAATACAGATTACCCTCTATAGTTTGAAAAATTACAAATACCCCTTTATTAGAATTTTTTATTTAACAGAAATAACTAAAAAAATGAAATTCATACTTGCTCTCTTATATAATAATAAAATTACCTAAATTATTAATTGAAACATATTTTTAATATCATTAAAAACTGTTAATTAACTTGATGATTTATTAATAAAATGGGCGATTTATTATGAAATTAGAAACCTCAGGGGGTGGAATGTAATTTTCAAAATCATAGAAGCGATTCGTATTTTAATCAAATCTCAGGAAATGTATTTGTAATTTATACTTGTATAATCTAACAGATTAATAAGCCACTATGACTTTAGGGCAAATGAAACTAGTCCATTTTTTATTCAACATTTAAATTTCAAAGTCAGAATCAGAGAAAGAGCATAGCTTGCCAACCTGTATTAGGCTGCCCAACCATGCCTAAAATTAGAATATCTTGCACTGTGGTTTGTGGCCATGGACCAAGGTATTTCATGTAGTTTTTAAAGCTATTACGTTGCCCTGGATTGCTTTGTTTTTGTTTTATTTTTATTTTTTGAAAAATACAAACTTATTTAGGTGTCATTTAATAACGTTTACAATTTATTTTATTGTTTACAGAAAACATTAAATGTGTTTATGCTTTTTTTGTTAAAAAAGAAAATAAAAACACAATTGGTACACATGTATTTTAAAATAAGTGACAATGAATGGCCGGAGGGAGTTGTCAGTGGAAGTGGTGGTGAAGGTTGTTGCCAACGGCCAGACGGGGCGATTACCGGAGGTAATGACCACAAGTGGTTATCAATGGTGGAAGTGGGGGCTGGAGATGTTAGTCAGAAGAGGTGATGAGTGATGGATGACGACCAAAAGGCATGAGGGAAAAAAAGGAAGAATGAAAACTTATTTCCAAAACAAGAACAGCTTTTTTTTTTTTTTGGTTACAAGAATTTAGTAAAATTTGTTAATTGTTACAATTTTTTAGCAATGAAAGACACTAAATGAGTTTTTTTTTTTTTTTTTTATAACATTTTTTTTTTTTTTTTGGTGAACATAAATAAAAAACTAAACACATAAACCTTATCAAATGAGTCCTTAACGAACTGCTTTTGAAGAAAAAAAAAAAAGTTGAATTTTTTTTTTTAAATCTTTCTAAAAAAATGAGTTTTAATTTTCAGAAATTTTCTTTTTTATCAAATGAGTCCTTGATGAATTTTATTTAATGTTTGTTTTCTAGATTAATAATGTTTATAAATGTTTTCTAGATTAAAGGGGAATTAGTAGTTTCATCTCTCGATTATTTTGATGATTATATTAACTTAGACAATAGAATGCCCTGAATAATAATTATTGGTTCAATCAATCATAAAGGTCCAAGAAGAAACTCTATATTGAAGGTGAAACTAATCAAGAAAGTGAATTTTGATTGCTTTCATGCTTTAATTTCTGTAAAATTGGCAAGTGTATTGCAACATACTAAATTAAAGAAATTAAAAACATACCTTCAGATTTCAACATAATCATCATCATTGTTGTCATTGTCGTCCATCTCATCATCCCAGTCCAGCTCAAAAGAGCTCGCTGACTTCATGAGCTCCGTTAGTCCAGTGAGATCTTCAAGATAGGTGGGATGATTAATGGCTTGAAGGACAAAATCCATCCCTCTTTCCCAATATTCTGATACCACCTGGACAGTATGAAATTCAAAAATATAATAATAAAAAAAAATTCAAAAAAACCATTACAATTTCATAATGCTAGAAACTTACAGTGCAGCAACAAGCAGAGCAGGTTTTTGAGGAGTGACCAATGAGAGTCATCTGAGAAAACTGCGAGAGCAATCCTCGAATTTGATGGGGTAAAATACCAAGAGGTTGTTCAGTGCTTTCATTATGAGTAGAGTTGGCAAACTCAGCTTTGGCATATAACCTGTAGGGCAGTAATGACAATGTAGACCAAGATTTGGAAGGAAACTTATATTAGATTTGGGCCTGTTTTGTGCAGTTTTTCTCAAACTAAAAAGTTAATAATAAAAAAACATAAGATAAAAGTACCCCACTCAGCTGTTAGATAATCAATTTTTTCCCCAATTTTTGAAAGTTATTTCCACCCCATAAATTATAAGCAAAAGTTGCACCACCAAATATGCAAAAACAGATTCCCGTTACTAAAAAAAACAGTCAGACTGCACCAAACAAGAAATTTTACACCAAAAAAAAAAAAAATCACTTTAAGACAAACAAATTCCAAACCCCCCATGAACTTTCCCAACAACAAAAAACAACTTTTTAAACATTTGTCAAACGCATCAACTTTGTTAACAACTTTATCCTAAAACAGTTAAAAAGCTACTAAAAGAGTATTTGCCAAGCCGACTTTTCTATCTACTAGTTTTCTCAAAACTCAAGAAAAATCAGCAAATAACTGAGCTTTGTTAACATAGTTTTTTTAGGAGTTACCCATGAGGGTGATGCAGAATCCCTACTAAAAGTTCTACTGCAAGGGCTGAAGCAATGGGAGCAAGCCCTGGCCACGTAACCGTGCATTGTTGATCCAAAGTGCGGTTTGGCAGTTGACTGCAAAAAGAATGAGTAGTCAGTGCAGTGATTAATATGCACGCAGAAAACTTTAATATCACACAATTGCAGTTACAAATATTACATCAATAGGGGCAACCACATCATTGCAGAAGTAACGACCCAATCTATTCTCTGTGTCTCTGAGAAGTTTCTGATTTCAGAAGATAAAGTATTCACAACATCGGCTTTAAAGTCGTGAGTACTTCTGAGAGGCCCGGCACCATGACGCATAACCAAGGAGCTGTCGAAACCCAAAGCCGCAGTTACAGTAATCTGAAGATAGAACATGATTGAATAAATGAACTATTAGGAGTTACGAACACTAAGAAAGATGTGGTCCAAATTTTATTGAAGAATTTGATGCCAAAGTTGACAAAAAGAATCTCAATTTTTATCAATGGCATAAAGGACATCTAGGAAGCACGGACACAGACACTATGATTTCAAAAAAATAAGGACAGACAGACAGACGTGGTGGGGAGACAGCAAAAAAATATTTTTATATAAATATTACATCTATAAACTATTAAAATTAATGAAAACTTACATTAATTTAACATACTTTTGAAAAAAACTATATCTAAATTAGCTAGAGACTAGGTCTGTGTTGCATTTGGCTCCAGGAATCGTTGGAAGTCAACTCTCAACTTCACAACTATGGTTAGATCTGCGTTGTGGTGTTAAGGTTTGCTACGAATTCTTTTTTTTTTTTCAAATTCAACCCTCATGTTTTCAAATATTATAATATGATCCTCAAAATTCATTTTGAAAAATTAAAATAAGATCATGTTGTATCCTGAAGCATGTCCCCGCTTGTCCCTTGCAATAAATTTAAATTTAAATTTAAAAAATAGACACTACATGGCGTGTCCTATACGTGTCCATGTTTGACATAGCTACAGCACCTATTTCGAAGTGTCAATGCTTCATAGAAGGACATTGACCTTGTTAGCATTGGCACAAAGAAGAGTTGGGAGCCATCGACTTTCCCTTGTATCAGTCAATAAGAAAACTGCATCATGACAATCAATTAAATTGTGTAGGTGTTTGCAATCCTCAAGCACAATATTTTCTTCATGGCTAGGCACCAGATGCCCGGGCATCGAAATAGCCATCACAACACCTTCAGCTTCCTGAGAATAAAACCAACACATAGGGATAGTTTAAGGGAATCAATTTTCTCAAGTTAAATTAGGTTGATAAGTTATGTAAGGGATAAAATTATTTACCATAGCCAGAAAGATTTTCTCGAGACTTTTAACTGCTGCTTTGGCTTTAAACTCGCCACCATTAAGGCAGTCACCCAAAGTATATAGGGATTGCCTCAACAGATTAGACATAGCCACCCTGCCACTGTCAAGTAGTGTAATTTTCCGAACAGTGTTATTAAAGGCAATAAGCGCATCAAGATGCCAAGGTCTCCTAGGGCCTAGGCTCAAAGCGTAAGGCGAGGCGCAGGCTTCACCGAAGTGAGGCACACATTGTACGGAAAAAAATATATGATTTAATATGAGTAAATAATTTAGGGTTCAACATAAACAAAATGAAATGTTAAATATTTAGTGTTTTTTGGAGATTAGGAATTAGGGCTAATTATTCTTCTATCATTGATTTGGGGTTGAATGCCCAATGTATTGGCAACTGTAATAAGAGTAGGGATCTTCTATAACTGCACCATATTAAATCAATGGTCAAATTTTAAACAAAACCAATTAAAGCAACAATAAAAAAAACCCTCAAGATGCAAGCCTTGAGCCAGTCAAGTACCTTGTCACAGTCGCCAGGCCTGGAACACTACAAGGTGCAAGCCTTGGGCCTGGACGGGACTTGGGCCTAGGCGCACGCCTAGGCGCGCCTTATCGAAGTCGCCTGGCCTGAAACACTACAAGGCGCAAACCTTGGGCCTGGATGGGACTTGGGCCTAGGCGCACGTCTAGGCACGCCTTTAATAACATTGTTTCCGGACGCCCCAAGCTTGCAGTTGCAAATAATTTTTCATAACCCAAGCAGTAGAATAAAAGAATTTTATCATAAAATCGCATTCACTCACCATAAGCTTCTGAGCAACCTGGCATCCAAGTGTACAGGCCCCTAAGAGAAGACACTTAGTAGCAGAGAAGGTGTTTAAGTCCATAGATGGCAAAGCGCGCCATCTCATTAATTTTAAATTTAAATCCACAGCCAATATTGCTAACTTGTCAACGTTGTAGCTTTAAATGTTAAAGGATGCAATGGAATAATGCCCTTATGGACTATGGAGTGACAATCTCAATACATACCTAGTCGGATCCATGGATTTAGCTAGGCTAATACATCATAATAACTTCTTCCCTCTGTTAAGTTCCCATCCCACGGCATTAGGAATATGGAGGCTATCTTTCCATCCTAAACAAATAGTGTTTGTGTCAGGAAAGCCAGTGCAGAAAACAATTTCAACTGTAAAAAGAGAGAAAATTCTAATTAGAAGAGAGCTGTTACCCAAATTCTGCCGCTCTACCTTGTGAAACTGATATTGAGGCTTCAGCCACAAGGGACAAGCCCAGATCAGCAAAATCACGATTCTCATGATAGCACAACAAGTGAACTTTCTCTAGGTTCCATCTTGAACAAATAAATGCAAGGAAGTTGCAAAGAGGCCAACCAGGATTACTGGAAGATGACATGGGTCGTAAAAGCCAAATAGAAACTGCCAGCAACTTTAACTTAGCTTTGTGGAAGAGACATCTAAAACTTCAACATAATGTTTAACAGGACTCAAACCATTGAGGAATTAAACAAAGACCATATTTGGTGCAGCTTATTGAAACTGCTTATAGCTTTTCTAATTTGGGAATTTGTGCAGAGTGTTTGGTGTAGTTTCTGCTTATAACCTATGAGGTAGAAATAGCTTAAATAAACTTAAAAAGGTGATAATGTGAAAGCTGGGGGAGGGTTCTTTTAAATTCAACTTTCTAATTATCAACTTTCAACTTGAGAAAAACTGCTTCAAACAGGCCCAAACTGTCTCATTCATTTCAATTAGCAAAACTAGTATAAGTTTACAAAAAATGTGAAGTATGTGGACATACCTTATGGGAATCATGTTGGCAGGAATCCCAGTCCTTCAGATGCTTGATAGTAGCATGTGAATTTGTATCAAAACAGACCCAAAAAAATGGCACATCCATGGCAATCTCATATGCTTTAGGTTCTCCACATAAAGTGCAAACAAAACAATCTGCAGACAAATAAGGTATGAGCATTAATAACTCAAGACATTTTACCTGCTGTTGCGCTTGAGCTACACCACTCATTACACGCTGCTGATACCGATTCAACCTATACCCCACAACAATAACCTTGGTGTCAAAAATTGATATGAAAAGTTAAATATAGTACTTACAAAGAATACTAACATTTGCCTCACCTCCTCTAGGCTGAGGCACTGGGAAGCTGGCCTCAAATCAACCAAGGTTGCAGGAGGATCAAGCGACAGAGAAGGGAAAGCAAACCAGTAATGAAAGGTCCACTTTTTAAGGTCTGCAAATGATATAAGAAGGAACTTTGAAAGTATTGTACTGTCCTCCTCAGCCTTTCCAGAATGAATGTCCTCCCAAATCTGATATTCAATGAGATATATAATTTTAACATGAGAAGCATATTTACATTTCAGCCAACCTGTTTTTCCAAGATTACAAGGGTGTTCAAAAAGACTGATGGACCGGACTGGACTAATCAAAATCATGCAGTTTGGTTTGGTTTTTTGGAAGGATGGTTAGATTTCGGTTCAAAGAAATTAAGAACTATTGCTAACAGTTCTGTTCATGGAGTAAGACTCTAAAGAACCGGAATTGTTCCTTATTCTAATAAAATTGTATTTTTTATTATAATTAGTATATAATATAAGAATTTTCAGTTCTTTACATGTTTTACAAAGTTGGTTCGGAGAATATTCTAAGATTTTGAAGTATGCTTGTTAATGTTTTGAAATATATATACAGATAGAATCATTTTTTCATTAAACTTGATATTCTGGATATAGGAATTAATTTTCTAGCCTTAAATTGTGGAACCGAACTAGAACCAAACCACTTTTGCGGTTTGTTTCTGGTTCAGTTCCAAAAGTTTCACGTTTCAGTTTGGTTAATTTCTGGAATCCCAAGGACTAGTTTGGTTCTTGGCTCACCCCAAAACCGAACCATACTGGTCCGTGAACACCCCTAATTACCACACCCATTTTTTTCTGTTTTCCTGCTTGGGATGGTGGGGGAGCTTGGCAAGATTCGAACCTAAGACCATCCCAAGCCCCTCCACCTGAGCCATGGCCCAGCACCACTTGTAAATCTACTTAAAGGCTGTGGAACTGAAATACTCGTTGACCAATTTTACAAACTCACCCCAATGATGCTTAGACAAAAGGAAATTCAAGTATAAATCAAGAATAAAGCCTATCTGAATAAAATACCTTCCTTGCTTCTGCCTTTAGCAAGCTCTGTTTATCGAGGGCTTGAAAACCCTCCAATGTATTTGTGTTGTATAGAATGCCAGGGACAGAGCATTTGTTCCTGTCACCACGGCTTCTTGTTATTGACGATTGAACACATGGTTCAGGTGGCAACGATTCAGCACGAAGAGAAAGGATTTGATAGTTGAGAATGTGAACAATGTGCATAGAAACCTGCCACAAGATCACTTCACTTCTCAGGTACATAAAGTCACCCATCAAAAACAAATGATTTGCATTTATTTATTTATAGGTCAATTTAATGTAAACATAAATTTATGTTGATCAAATTTTCCATGAAGGTCTAAGACTAATTTATGACTAGCTTCCAGCCTCCTAGATTGTTACATGGATCCTCCTTCTATTTCCCCCAAAGTACTCATGCCCACCGGATATGACAATGGTAAGGGTGTAGGATATGTGTTTGACATCCGAACCCAATTCAGACACTTGATTTCTCTAATTTTTTACGATATTTGCAGAAGAAGAAGAAGATTAGGAAAGAAACATTTATAGCCTCTCACATGGATGAGCAATGGAAATTCCATATTCTCTTTAAATCCTATTTAATTTTAAGTATATGTCTATATAATTTACAATATCTTATCTAAACATATTATATGGTATGCATGCAATATATATGCGGCATGTCATGTCCCCGTATCCATATTTAACTTTTGGATATATATCCCAATATCCTAAGTTGAGGGGGGTCTTGGTGTAAATAATCCTTTGTTTTTTTCAAACTACTTTCTAATTTTTCAAAAAAAAAAAATTCATAAACACACAAGTTATGAAACTCACCCAAACAAATACTTTTCTAGCTATTTCAACTTCAACAAAAGAAGACAAGAATTCAAAGAAATTGGTAATGAAAATGCCATAATCAACACTCAACACTCAACTCAACAAATTACTAACAAAATGCCAATCCATACTATAACTGAGAATTTCCAATAATTACTTCATACAATCAAACCATAATAGAAGAAAGTTGAAAATTAAAAAAAAAGAAAAAAAATCAAATTAGGAGAGGAAATAAAGAAGCATAGATATAGATAGATACCGGTAATGGAAATAGGGGAATCGTCAATTCCAAAGAGATTGAGCTTCAATGATGATAATCTATGCCAGAAACCCTCGTCAACAGCACTCTGGAATGGTGCGAATTGAAGAACACTTCCATTCTCATTTCCCTTCTTCATACTTGCTCTGCTTCTTCACGTCTCGATGTGATGATTTTTTCAGTGAAGTTGATGATTCTGTTGCAGCTTATTTGTTGATTGACGAACAAAAAGAGGAAACAATTCAAATTCAAAATCAAAATCTGTATTGCACTGAGATTTTAGCAACTTTCGAACATCAATTTATGATAGGCCAGCGACTAGAAGTGACGCTGCTGCCATGGGCCAAGACAAGGGGCTTAACTCAGGAGCAGTGAGCAGTGGGTTGGACAGTGGGCTGGACTGGATGATGGGCCAGACAACAGACCCAGATAACCCAGATAACAGATCAATTACAGCAGTGACTTGGTGCGGGATTAGCGGAAGATGTTAAAGTTGTTGAGCGGGATTAGTGGTAGTTGTTAGAACTGTTGAGAGATATTGTATAAGGAGGGAGAGAAGGAGAGAGGAGGGGAATAATTTTTGTAATGAAGAAGCTTGGGATCTAACGTTTCCCAGAGTTGGAACCCAGTTTTAAATTAATATAATTTTCCATTGCTATCTCAATTTCAGTCTCAATCTGTCTCAATCTTTTCTCTCAATTCCCATTTTTATTACTCACCCTATCACTGGTATCAGAGCTAGCAGTTCCTCGGCCATAATTTCTAATGACGGAGACTCGTGCGCAGGAACAGAAGAGGATGGAGGAAACCATTCGTCAGTTGCGCGAGAGTGACGAACGTTTGGTTCGCCAACAGCATGAGAGTGAAGCACGAACGCAGCTTGCTCTCAACCAGCTCAAGGAGATGATCATGGCTCTCACCCTTCGTGATGATCAGAAACAACCACCGACGGAAGATCTGGGCGGAGATTCCGTTACCCCTCATAGATCTTCACCCCACAACTCTGGCTACGTAGAAACTCGTTATGCCAAAATTGATTTTCCCCAATTCTTAGGTGAGGATCCTACTGGTTGGATTTATAAGTGTGAGCGCTTCTTTGAATTTAATCAGATTGATGAAGGTAGTAAAGTAAAACTGGCTGTGATGCATCTCACTGACAAGGCGATACAGTGGTATCAATGGTTTGAACGAACTCAGAAAATGCCTACCTGGGCTGAATTCTCTCACGGACTTCAACTGTGTTTTGGCCCCAATGCTTTTGAGGATCCTATTGGGGGAATTGACCAAGTTGAAGCAGTCTAGATCTGTTAAGCTGTACCAGGAGCGATTTGAAGAGTTAGCCAACAAAACCAAAGGCTTAACCGAGGAGTTCTTTGTCAACTGTTTTGTCAGTGGGTTGAAAGATGAGATCAAAGCTGGTGTCCAAATGTTCCAACCTACTACCATCTCTCATGCCATAGGCTTGGCAAGGTTACAAGAAGAAAGCATTGAAGCCCTTAGTAGAAGAAATAAAATTCCCCAAAGATCATTCATCAGCAATTGGTCTTTTCCTTCCCCAACCCTCTCATTACCAAAACCCTTTCCCTCAAGTGGACCTAAACCTGATAACAAAACCCCAGTACCTACTGACTACAAATACCAACCAAACACTTCTCCCAGCTCAACTCTAACTAGTACCATCCCTTTTTCCATCAAGAGACTAACTCCCAAGGAAATAGAGGCTAGAAGAGAGAAAGGGCTTTGCTACAACTGTGACGAAAAGTATGTTAAGGGACACAAGTGCCAAAGGAAACAATTGTATTTGCTGCTTGGGGAAGACGAGGAATCAGATGCTCCGGAACAGGAATTACAAGATGATGGAGACTCTTAGGTGAGTGATGATATGCAGATTTCAGTGCATGCTCTGTCAGGTAGCCTATCCTTTAGGACCATGAGAATACTTGGGAAGGTCAAGGGGAGGCCCATCACTATCTTAATTGATTCTGGCAGTACCCACACCTTTGTGGAGCCAAGTGTGGCCAACAGTTCCGGACATTTAGTGGAACCCACCACAGATCTGCCAGTCATAGTGGTTGATGGAACCAAATTATGTAGCAAAGGACTGTGTAAGGCCTTCACGTGGGAAATACAGGGAGCCACCTTCACCACAGAGGTGCGTATCCTAGCTATTAGAGGGTGTGACATGGTACTTGGGGTGCAGTGGTTGTCCACCTTAGGACCAATACTTTGGGATTTTAAGAACCTCCAAATGCAGTTCCAATTGGAGGGACAGGCCATCATTCTCAAGGGAGACACTGGCTGCAAGGTGGAACAAGTGTCCAGCAAGCAAGTGAACAAGGCTTTGCAGCAAACCAACCAAGGTTACCTGGTCCAGTTGTACAGTATCACAGCTACACATGTAGAGCAGATACCCACTGATATTACAGTCATTTTACATTATTTTAATGATGTATTTGTGAAGCCTAGTGCCCTCCCTCCTCAACGATTGATTGACCACCGAATTCCCCTAACACAAGGCAGTGCACCCGTCCATATGAGGCCATATAGGTATCCATACATACAGAAGAATGAAAATGAAAAAATAGTCAAAGAGATGCTGGACGCTGGAATCATCAAACCAAGTACCAGTCTTTTTTCCTCCCCTGTGCTATTAGTGAAAAAGAAGGATCACACTTGGAGGATGTGTGTTGATTACAGAGAATTGAACAAGTTGACGGTTAAGGACAAATTCCCCATCCCTATAATTGATGAACTATTGAATGAATTGCATGGTGCCAAAGTGTTCACAAAGCTCGATTTAAGAGCTGGATACCATCAAATCAGAGTGAATCCTGAAGACATCTCCAAAACTGCTTTCTGAACTCACGAGGGCCATTATGAATTTTTGGTTATGCCTTTTGGGCTGACCAATGCACCCTCCACTTTTCAAAGCCTAATGAATTCAGCTTTTAAACCCTACCTCAGGAGGTTTGTACTGGTCTTCTTTGATGACATTTTGATATATAGTAAAACTTGGGCTGACCACCTTCACCACTTGCAAACCACTTTACAATTACTGAGGACCAACCAGCTCTATGTCAAGAAATCTAAGTGTGCCTTTGGACAACAATCTTTGGAGTATTTGGGGCATATCATTTCTGGACAGGGTGTGGCAGCAGATCCAGTCAAGATTGGGGCTATGTTGCAATGGCCCAGACCAACATCCATCAAGGCATTGAGGGGATTTCTGGGGTTAACCGGTTATTACCGACGATTTGTGAAAAATTATGAGAAAGTTTGTGCACCACTTACCACTCTATTGAAGAAGGACTCCTTTGGATGGAATAAGCAAGCAGAAAATGCTTTCAACACCTTAAAAGCAGCTATGACCTCCACACCTGTGTTAGCACTACCAAACTATGATAAGGACTTCATTTTGGAGTGTGATGCATCTGGCACAGGCATAGGGGCAATCCTCATGCAAGATGGGCATCCCATAGCTTATATTAGCAAGGCTTTGGCACCCAAGCATTTGGGGCTATCAACCTATGAGAAGGAATTATTGGCAGTAGTATATGTTGTCCACAAGTGGGGACACTACCTTTTGGGAAGACATTTCACCATCAAGACTGACCATCTCAGTCTTAAGTACCTACTAGACCAAAAGATCTCCACTACTATGCAACAAAAATGGCTCAGAAAGTTGCTTGGCTATGACTATGACATTGTTTTCAAGGCTGGGCACGAGAACAAAGCTGCAGATGCTTTATCCAGACAGAGCTTGGAACAATTTTGCACAGTTTCAGCTCTTTCAGTTGTTCAACCTGAGTGGCTCAATTCTCTCAAACAGGAATGGCATACTGACCCAACCCTCAAAACACTCATTGAGGGCTTAACCAATGACCCAACCGCCAAACCAGGCTATTCTTGGACGCATGGGCTGTTGACCTACAAAGGCAGACTAGTAGTGGGCTCAAATGCACAGCTCAAGGAGTTACTTAGGCAGGAGATACATGCTACCAATTTGGGAGGACATTCCGGTACCAAAAAAACTTATCACCGAGCACGACGATCGTTTTATTGGAAAGGTATGAAGAGGGACATATATGCTTTTGTGGCTCAATGTAATAATTGTCAGAGGAACAAAACAGAGACAGTAGCTTCCCCTGGCCTACTGCAGCCCTTGCCCATCCCAGAAGGCATTTGGTTCGATATATCCATGGACTTTGTGGAAGGGCTCCCCAATTCCCATGGCAAGACTGTCATACTAGTGGTAGTGGACAGATTGTCCAAATACACTCATTTCATTGCCCTATCCCATCCTTATACAGCTGTGAAAGTAGCCCAAGCATTTTTGGATACCATCTACAAATTGCATGGCATGCCTAAATCTATCGTATCTGATCGGGACCCCATTTTCACCAGCAACTTTTGGTAGGAACTGTTCCGGTTACAAGGTACAAAACTGAACCTCAGCACCTCTTACCACCCTCAAATGGATGGCCAAACAGAGGTGGTTAATAGGTGTCTTGAGGTGTACCTAAGGTGCGTGACAGGAGATGAGCCCAAGGCATGGGCTCACTGGCTGCCTTTGGCTGAGTGGTGGTTCAATACCAACTACCACACTGCTACCAAGCTGACACCATACCAGGTGGTGTATGGACAAGTACCTCCTTCCCACATCCACTATATCCCAAGGGTCTCCAATGTGGCTGCAGTTGATCAGTGGGGTTGGGATAGGGAAGCAACTCTAAAAATCCTCAAGGAACACCTAGTCCAAGCCCAAAATAGCATGAAGCAACAGGCAGATCAACATCGAACTGAAAGGCAATTTGCGATGGGAGATTGGGTATTCCTAAAATTGCAGCCCTACAAGCAAAGTACATTATAATGCCGGTCTAACATGAAACTGTCCCCAAGATTTTATGGGCCATTTCAGGTGTTGAAGAAGGTGGGTCAGGTAGCTTACCAATTGGACCTGCCCCCACACTCTAAGTTACACCCAGTTTTCTATGTGTCCCTGCTCAAGAAGAAGTTAAGAGCCTACACCACACCACAAGCCACATTTCCACCCGTAGGGACTGATGGTGTCCTTGAACCTGAACCCATTGCAGTTTTGGACAGACGTTTGATCAAATATAAAGGTAGGCCAGCCACTCAATTGTTGGTACAATGGTCTAATTCATACCTAGAGGATGCAACTTGGGAGCTGTATCAAGATCTCCAAGCCAAATTTCCAACTTTCCAACCTTGGAGACAAGGCTCTTTTCAAGGGGGAGGGAATGATAGGCCAACAACTAGAAGTGACGCTGCTGCCATGGGCCAAGACAAGGGGCTTAACTCAGGAGCAATGAGCAGTGGGTTGGACAGTGGGCTGGACTGGATGATGGGCCAGACAACAGACCCAGCTAACCCAGATAACATATCAATTACAGCTCAGTGACTTGGTGCGGGATTAGCGCAAGATGTTAAAGTTGTTGAGCGGGATTAGTGGTAGTTGTTAGAACTGTTGAGAGATATTGTATAAGGAGGGAGAGAAGGAGAGAAGAGGGAAATAATTTTTGTAATGAAGAAGCTTGGGATCTAACGTTTCCCAAAGTTGGAACCCAGTTTCAAATTAATATAATTTTCCATTACTATCTCAATGTCAGTCTCAATCTGTCTTAATCTTTTCTCTCAATTCCCATTTTTATTACTCACCCTATCAATTTACCCTAAAAAGTTAATTTGATTGGCCTTGCACATTTTTTAAATCAAAATCCTAGGTTAACAAATCCTAGGTCACTTAGAAAATCTAATTAGATTTGTGAAAAGAAATGGAGAAAAAAAAAATTGAAATTAAAGAAATAATTATTTGATAATAATTTTTTTTTTTTAGAGAAGTTACAAAAAAAAAATTTTAAAAAATGTTAAGGTTTGATTTTTGTAATAAAATATATCATAAAATTTTTGTTTTGTCAATTTAAATATTAATTAATTTATTTATTTTTAATTTAAATTATCTGTTTGTTTTCATTAAACAAAATTTACTGACTAAAATAATTTTTTTTTAGACAAGTTTACTTAAAAATATGTAGATAGATTAGATTAAAATTAAATTAAAAAAATTAAGTTTAAATTAACAAAATAAAATTTTCAGAATTTATTTTTTTACAATGGTTAAATTTTGAGTTTTTTTTTTTTTTTTGAATTTTCCCTAATTTTTTTATCACTGTTTTGTATTAGGTATTTTGTAATTTACTATTTGTATTTATTAATTATTTAATAATTATATTTAAATAAGAAAATTAATCATCCTATCCCCTTTTTTTTCTTTATTTCTTGGTTAAATTCAAATACACTTATTGAGATTTGTTTAAAATACATATTATCTTTATCTGTTATAGTTCTGAAAATTACAAATACTTCATTGTTAGAATTTTTTATTTAACAGAGTTAATAAAAATAAAATAAAATTCCTAACTACTATTTTATACAATAATAATATTATATAAATTGTTAGTTGAAATATATTTCTTATATCATTAAAAACTGTTAATTAATTTATTAATAAAATGGTTCAGTTTTAACGCCCCAAAAAAAATACAATGGATATAATAATAATCAAGGCTCTTAAGAAGTAACGGAACCATCCCCAAGACATTCCATTACATGATCTCAATGTTTATACAAAATAATCCCACTTGTAGTTATACATTCAATGAATTCTAGTACATGAATCTACAGCATGTAGAACATTCAATCAAAAATAAATAAATTCCCTCAAGGGACTTACAAATTCCAAGGCTTAAGCCCGGTTGCACAAAAGATGGTTTCTCGAATCCATACATACATAACCCTTGGCTTACAAAAAATATGGTCACAACAAAATAGAGCTTCGTGCTCTCAATGCCGATTCACCACGTCTTTTCCTGTACCAAAATCCCATAGGAGTGAGCATAAAGCCCAGTAGAGAATTCTTAACAAAGTATATACATTTTATACAAACTTCGCAAAATGAAATGCACATGTCATGCTATGCTTTCTTGAGTAAAAATCACATTTTTCACCCTTCGAAACCATCATGCTCAATGACAAATTAAAATCCCAACATTTCAAAATTTAATCCATTTCATTCGACGGGACGGTAAATACGACTCAGGTAATCCCTAGGTTGGTGTCTGCAAGTAGACATAACTAGCACTACCAAAAACCCACTTTACCGGTTACTAACTGGAAGGGAAGTAGTACCTCCTCCGCGCGTGTTTTTGGTCTTTCACCTCAGACACTCAGGCTAATCAATTTCATCTACACCTCCTATCCGGACTTACCAACGTATTTGTCCCAAAACAATTGCATG